>JAUJYZ010001547.1:0-239664 GCA_033675265.1 Actinostola sp. cb2023 | reverse complement strand
TCGTCCCAAAACAGTGAATAGCCAAACGGACGCCATATTCCCGAGTTGGATATTCGGGAGCCCATCAAAACGCACCAAAATTGCTATCCACTGATATTTGGTAAATACTAATGGAACTTATTTAAGTTCATTTCTCACTTATTGTCTTTAATGGTAACACATCGGACTGGCATCCTGAAGCCGTGGTCCGTCGAGTCCCGCCAAGGCAACTGAATATTCCATTGTTTCTCTACCAGATAGCTCGCTGTATAGCGATAAGTTTACTGACAGAACATTATTAGAATCAGCCTGATACCAAAGAGTTTTACAAGGGCAATATATACGCATTATTATCTGCTAAACGCAGTAACAACAGAGTGAATGGATGAGACTGATTGCCTGGGTGAAGGGTTCCTGTGAAGGACTGAAGTCGATAGGCCTTGGCGGTAGTCATCTTCATCGGTCGCCTCTTTCACTACAACATAAAGGCCTGACTCTGAACTGATAATTGTCTTTCTTGTCTTCTTCTCAGTTTCCCTTGGCTTTTCGTCCTGTCTTTTTCTTTCTCTTTTGTTAATTCTATTAAGTCAAACATGTCTAGTAGCATTTTGAAGAAACTGATTCCTTAAAAGAATCAACTTCCTTAATTATAATTACTTGAATAATAGATAAAAGTATTATTCTATCATGATTTCACAGCAATGTAATTTCTTCGTAGGTCAACAGCGATCTTTTGCTGCACCTCGACCATTATGGGCCGCCAATCGACCTCAAGTAATACCAGCCCGCTATGGATCACCCTGGCTTCAGTTTAACCCCGCCACAGGGTACCCACAACCCATAGTTTCGCGACTTCCAGTAATTGGTCAACAAAGATTTGTCGCTCCTAGACCAGTATCATACAACCCTGCTTTGACCTATGCATTGACATATCGTCCATCTGTGATGCCTCAACAAAGGTATGAAGCACCAAGACCTGTATCCGAGTTTCCTGGAAGGACAGGCATAAGATACGGCGGCGGACATCACCAAAGACAACCCCTTACATATCCAGGAGCCCAACAACCATATCCAGGAGCCCCACAACCATATGCCCCACAACCATATGCCCCACAACAATATGCACCACAACCATTTGCACCACAACCATTTGCACCACAACCATTTGCACCACAATCATTTGCACCACAACCATTCGCCCAGCCGCAATTCCAGCCATCGGCATGTGATCCCACCAAAGTCCCCTTGTTTGCATTTCAAGCTGGCATCTTTAATCCTTATGCTGTTCCAGTCCAAAAGGAAGAACAATATCTACCCAAGAAAAAGAAGCAGGTATTGTTTAATAGCTGGATTTCATTAGACGTCACTTCCGGTCTCGTGAGGAATTTTTATCAGCTGAATTGCACCTTTTCAATAGAATACTCTCTGCTTGATAGCACATGGAGGGCAGTGTTTGCCCGTCATTTGAAGCAAATAATGAGATTCAAGGAGTTTTAACAGCTGATTGATATCTAGCAATAGCTGGATGAACATAGGGTTCCTACGGCGGCCATGCTGTGGTTCAGAATGTTCAATACTCCAGTTTCGAGTTGTTTAGACACCGCTGTACTCCTTGACAAAAGACGCATTTGCTCAGGCTCAGCCTCAATCTGAGTGTAAATTATTGTTAGATACCGCTGTACTCCTTGACAAAAGACGCATTTGCTCAGCCTTAGCCTCAATCTGAGTGTAAATTATTGTTAGATACCGCTGTACTCCTTGACAAAAGACGCATTTGCTCAGCCTTAGCCTCAATCTGAGTGTAAATTATTGTTAGATACCGCTGTACTCCTTGACAAAAGACGCATTTGCTCAGCCTTAGCCTCAATCTGAGTGTAAATTATTGTTAGATACCGCTGTACTCCTTGACAAAAGACGCATTTGCTCAGGCTCAGCCTCAATCTGAGTGTAAATTATTGTTAGATACCGCTGTACTCCTTGACAAAAGACGCATTTGCTCAGGCTTAGCCTCAATCTGAGTGTAAATTATTGTTAGACACCGCTGTACTCCTTGACAAAAGACGCATTTGCTCAGCCTTAGCCTCAATCTGAGTGTAAATTATTGTTAGATACCGCTGTACTCCTTGACAAAAGACGCATTTGCTCAGCCTTAGCCTCAATCTGAGTGTAAATTATTGTTAGATACCGCTGTACTCCTTGACAAAAGACGCATTTGCTCAGCCTTAGCCTCAATCTGAGTGTAAATTATTGTTAGATACCGCTGTACTCCTTGACAAAAGACGCATTTGCTCAGCCTTAGCCTCAATCTGAGTGTAAATTATTGTTAGATAGCGCTGTACTCCTTGACAAAAGACGCATTTGCTCAGGCTTAGCCTCAATCTGAGTGTAAATTATTGTTAGATACCGCTGTACTCCTTGACAAAAGACGCATTTGCTCAGCCTTAGCCTCAATCTGAGTGTAAATTATTGTTAGATACCGCTGTACTCCTTGACAAAAGACGCATTTGCTCAGCCTTAGCCTCAATCTGAGTGTAAATTATTGTTAGATACCGCTGTACTCCTTGACAAAAGACGCATTTGCTCAGCCTTAGCCTCAATCTGAGTGTAAATTATTGTTAGATACCGCTGTACTCCTTGACAAAAGACGCATTTGCTCAGCCTTAGCCTCAATCTGAGTGTAAATTATTGTTAGATACCGCTGTACTCCTTGACAAAAGACGCATTTGCTCAGCCTTAATTCAGTGTACATTATTTACAAATACCAACGAGAACGCGAAAAAGTGTTGACATTCAACAATAGAAACCATTTTTAATTGCACGGGTTATTCTCTGGATTGAGGCTAAGCCTGAGCAAAGGCGTCTTTTGTCAAGGAGTACAGCGGTGTTTAAACAAACTCGAAACTGGAGTATTGAATTTTTTCTCCTAATGGAATTTATTTATTTATTCATACAAAATCAGTTCGTGTTCTTAAAGTAATACACTACTTCACGGTTCTGTTGAGCACCCATGAACAATGGTTCCAAGTCAAGGTTGGCCTTCTTTCATTCAATTATTGTATTTGCACAAAGCCAACCTCAACTTGGTACCATTGTTCATGGGTACTCAACAGAATCGTGAAGTAGTTTATTGACCTACAAGATCGATGTCATATATAGGAACCTAATGTTTTATAAGCATCGAAGCCATGCGCTTACAGCCTGCTTGCAGTGAGCGCTGGAGTACCTCAGCTGGTGGAACTTCCAACGGTGATCAGATACGAATTCAATCTTTTTCCATTTGGGCTCATTTTCTTATCTTCTCACTCTCCCAAGCATTTTCTTGGGTCATTTAAAGCATTTAATATTTTACATATGAAGTGAATAGTGGGATATTTCAGTATTTTGTGATTTGAGCTTCGCATTTGCGAGTTATGCTAATTCGGTGACGTCAGTTGATTTTTTGCCATAACTTTTTTTCAAGCAGCACTCCTTTCTGTAATATAACAAAAAAGTTTAACATCATGTAAATAAGTTTTAGAAAACTTTTTGCCAGATTAAAAATGTCAATAATTTGCACAAGGGTGCTTTTGTATAATAAATTAAAAACAAACTGACGTCACCAAATATCACGATTACAAACCTTTATAACTCGCAAATGCGAAGCTCAAATCACAAAATACTGAAACATCTCTGTCACTATTCACTTCATATGTAATCGATTAAAAAAAAATCATCACACTTTAATTAATCATCCTTGTCGTTGGTTATGTTACTCATTATTGATTGTTCGTTTAGGACTTCAAATCCTGTCTAGACTATCGCCTCCGTGGCTACTGCACCAATGGTGGTTATACGGTATCTGATGGCAATGGCGAACATTACCAGATCTGGTGTGACTTCCACTCTGAACCAGGGTTCGCGTGGACTCTGATCATGTCTCATTCCGTCCGACACAGCAACTTGACAGCGTTCTGTCAGTCTTCGCTCTCACAAAGTGTTCCTGTCCACGAGAACTCGCCCAACTGGGATTCCTATCGACTATCAAAACAACGAATGCTTACAATTGCTGACCAGTCCTCCTATTGGCGAGCAACTACCGGGTTCTCCACCTATGGAAATGACTTCCGTGACTACGTGAGAGGAAAGTTTGAAGACTTTGACATCATTGAATTTGAAGGCAACGGCGAATGCAAGGATGTTGACTATATCAACATTCGTGGATTCTCAGGTTACAAAACACAAGCTCAGTTTTGGCAGCGCAAAGGCAAACAGGCCCTTCATATTGATAGTGCTCAGGGAGAGTGTAAATTTAAGCCCTATTCTGGTACAATTGTCGGGGAAAATAACTTTGGTTTTTATTGTGAAGGTCCACATACCCGTAATGTTTATTTTAGAGGTACTGAAAACGAGGCTAGTACTACCCAATGGTGGTTTGGGGGAAACATGTATGATCTAAGATAACTTGTTAAGTCATCCGATCCGTTCCGTAGTTTACCCAGTAATCCTTTGCGAACCTAATATATATATAAATAAATAAATAAATAAATAAAGAAGGTATAACAGCTTCATTCTTGTAAGTTTTGACATGTTCAAAAACATATTTTGTAAAGATTTTACGATATATAGTGGCTTATTATTATTATTATTATTATTTTATGCGCGCAAAGGATTGCGGGTAAATGTACTGGTCTCCCATTTTTTTCTGTACCTGTGGATGGACTGGTATAAAACCATGATCAAATAGGTCACTGTTTCCTTAATGTGCCTATCATGCACCCCTGTGAGATTGTTTTAAAAATCTATTCAATATAAACTGAATAGTTGTTGGGTTCAGTATTTTGTGATTTGAACCTTTGAAATCTCAATATGCAAATTTGATGACGTCTACTAGGAATCGAATCATTTATTATACAAAAACGCCCTTGTGTTGATTACTGACATTTGAAAACTTATAGAATATTTTCACAGTCTCTATAAATGATTTTATAACTTTTTCCCCATTTCAAAAAATAAGCTCTTCTTGGAAAAGTCTAAATAAGTTATGGCAAATTCCTTAGTAGACGTCATCTAATTTGCATATTGAGATTTCAAACCTCTATAACTCATAAACGCAAGGTTAAAATCACAAAATACTGAACCCAACAACTATTCAGCTTATATTGAATAGATTTTTAAAACAATCTCACAGGGGTTAGTTGCACTTTAAGGGAGGGGCTCAGCTAGAGTCTTAGTTCCTTTATGACTATAAATCAAAGTGACGTGATTGTTGTTTTGTACACAGATATTGAAATATATGAGAACTGTTATTACAATAAGGGGTCTATGGGTCTATGATTTTTAAAACAATCTCACAGGGGTGATAGGCACTTTAAAAGCAAGACAGTCAAGCAATGGCTGGTTCGACTAAGGCTTACTGTTGCAAGACGGTCGTCTAAAAAATAATCTTGTATTCAGAAAATAGCAAAAACAAATTGACCAATAAAAATTCAATAAAGTCAATCTCGTCTCATGCTTGCTTTGTATATATAAAGGTTCTGGAAATTACAAACCATGCTGACTGAATACCAATTAATGTTCTCGTCCAATCAAATCACTGAAATTTTGGTTGCTTCTTCTAATTCATCTTCGACTTCTTCCAAATAATAAAATCAATGTTAACTTTTACAGCTCAGTTTAATTTCTTGAGATTTCGAGTATTTCCAAGTTAAACGATTTATATATATTTTAAAAGTTGCAGGCAACTCCTCGCGACGACGAAAAATACAACACAAAATCGCAATTCTCATATGAAATTTTCAGAGCTAAAAGAGTATATGAATGGCATGACTTACTACTGTGAAGTTTGATCAAAATCGCTCCACTGTCTAGTTTTTATGCAGTAATTAAAACCGCCTTTTTCACTGGAGGGATATTTTAACGTGGATAAAAGGCAAAGGTAATATATTTAACGTCCATAACCCCTTCAGTCGAAACTGATCTCTCAGGGGACGGACGGTGCACCATTTTACCCCCTCCCTCCATGAGTGCTCCGTTTTACGGGTATTTTTAAATTTTTAAATTTTAAATTTTTAAAAAGCTGCACTGAGCTACACGGATTAGAGGGAAGTCGAAACAAAGATGTGAGGTCATGAAGAATCGAACCGGGCACCTCTCGCTTAGAAGGCTGCGCACAAACCAACTAAGACATCCTTGGATGATGGATGATGTATATAAAAACTATGCCGGAGATATACAGCCATTCTCAAAAAGGTTGTCCAGATGAAAAGACTACAGTACTACAATAAAGTCACATGATTCATTATGTTTTCAATTTCTGCGAGCGGAACTGCGAGTTGACACCAGCGGCATTACATTCATTTCTCACAATGCCGTGTACTTTGGCATCTCAAATTGAAATTCCACGTGAAAAAAAAATCGAATACATAATGAATCATGTGACTTTATTGTAGTACTGTAGTCTTTTCATCTGGACAACCTTTTTGAGAATGACTGTATGTCTTGGTGTGGACAAACTTTCGAATGAAAACTAAATTTATGCAATAAAACAATTCTAAAGAATTGACAATCAGCAGAATTCTGACAAAACTTCAGCTTATTCACTGATGAATAAAAGTAGCTCGTTGAATTTATAGATGCCAGTAGTGCTGAGTTCGACTCGTAAAGGATTGTGGTAAAATATATACAACCGCCATTGTTTTCTTTAGTACATTAGATTCTCCCAACTATCCCTTGAAACTGGCATAAATGACATCAAGGCTGATATTTAAATATCATTTTATTGGTTAGTTAATGAGTAGTCCTTCCATACGATATCTTGCATGTGACGATTATCAACGACGGCCCTTCTCAACGCATCTCCCATAATCAATAGAACACTGGCTAACGTCTAGGTAGTCACCAGCGTCATTAATGCACGTCATCAGAACGGAGTTACATTTCGACTGCAAAAAGAAAACGTCATAGTTTATTAGATCCAACAAGGCTTTTGAGGGGATATCTTACCTAGAATGTTTGTAGGGGCGAGAGGGCGGGGGTTGGGGTTGGGGGCCGGTGGAAGTGGATAACCTATACTACTAGGAGCCCATAAGTAGGAGCATCCATACTACGTCACGGCGTTTGAACAAGTTTGTCTATTTTTAGAACACGATTTTTCGAAATTGACCAATGACTGTGCACTTCCGGTTTTATTTGCAGCAACTCGTTTTATTTGCTGCAACTCGTTTTATTTGCAGCAACTCGTTTTATTTGCCGTAACTCGTTAATTTACAGCAACAGTGATTGATCAATTTCGTGTTCTAAAAATAGTCAAACTTGTTCAAACGTCGTGACAGATTTTAATGCTACATGGATGCTCCTACTTATGGGCTTCTACTGCTAATCATAGTCACAAAACCTACCAGGTAGGGGGGAAGACTAGGGAGAAATTGTGCCATGCACTTCGTGTAGTTCAACATGCACTGTAGTTTTCCTGTTTTTCCATCCCTGAAACATGTAGTCAAATCTATCTTGCATTGCTACAATAATCAAACAATATTTTTAGTTAGCATCAAAGAAGAACAATAGAAACGTTCAGGGACTACTGTACTACTTGTATCCATAAACACGGCGAGTGGGTTACCTGTGGTCAGTTGGACCGAGAAGGAATAAACCAGCTAGTGATATCAGCCATATCACAGGCAGCCCAACCATTGCTTTTGAGGCTACAAAATAATTCAATAAAATGATATTTGCCGCCTTTTTTATATGTTTCCTGTGGTAGGCCGCGTCTTGCGGGACGCACACAGGAAGCCCAACAATTAATATACGTTACTCAACTCAGGGAACCCAACATAATACGTATTATAACATATCTAACATATAACGCGCGCTCTGATTGGCTAATAGAGCGTGCACCAATTCTCCATGGATGCACGCTAATGACGTCATGGAAAATCACTTGCCAACTGTTGTTGTTCAAATAGTTTCATGAACTGAAAGACGCTTCAAAGAGCGAGATGAACCTCAAAAAAGACAGGAAAACAATGCATTTAAGGGAATTACGCTTTATCATTCTGAGAAGAAGTCAAGTGCCACGGCATATTTCAAATATCGGAGAAAAAGATGTGGAAATTCTGATGTTTTGGTGTTTGTAATGTCGCTTCGTTGTGATTCAACAAGACTCGAGTGAAGCTGCAGGGTTTACCAAAATCAATCTGTAGAAACACTGGCTCAAAATCACCATATTCTGATTCGGTACAGCTCAATGTGGCCATTGAAATGAACTGAGATTGACTACAAGACTACAACACTCGTTCTTCGACTGAGTCCAAACTACACAACTGTAAGTAGTCTAAGTACACACTAACACAGTCGATGATTGAAGCTTGGGAAACGTGCAAACGTCGAATTCTCAACCATCTCCAAACTAGCAAATGAAAAAGGGATCTCAAAACGTCTACAAGAAATGTTAATGGATTTTCAAAGAGGATTCAATTTTTCCCATCGTTCAAAAACAACCTGTTTCTTTGCCGAAAACTTGCAAATAATGTTAGCTCAAATCGCAAGTACTCAACGGTCAAGTACAACAATCAGATGTATTCAAAAACTTTTGTAATGTAAGCTTATTTACTTTAAAAACTTTGTACTTATTTCGATTTCATTCAGAGCTCGAACTAGTATGAATATGACCGAACATGTGGTGTTAATTTGCCGTTTTATAATTAACTTATTGAGCTTTTTCTTTACGTCGGTATGTCTTAAGACTTAACTCATCGCGCGATCGGCCAAGAAAGTTAGTTTTCTAATATAAAATAAACAAATCAGTAATTATCTAACATTTGATTGTGGCTATGTTATAAAAGGATTGGTGAACGCCTAGCGTGCATCTGTCGAGTTTTAGATGCACTTGGTCGGTTGCTAAGCACTCAAGAAGCTAGAGTAGCTTCTTGAGTGCTTCGCCTCGTGCGACTCTTTCGCTTCTTTCGTGCTTAGCAACCTCCCGCGTGCATCTAAAACTCGACAGATGCACGCTAGGCGTTCACCAATCCTTTATGTATATATTATGCGCGCGCGCGCGCTCTACCACAGGAAACCCATAAAAAGACGCAAATATCATTTTATTTAATTATTTAGTGGCCTCAAAAGTAATGGTTGGGCTGCCTGTGCCATATTTGGTGGTATATATATACTTACAAAGTACGGGTGTGGTTTTGGAAGCAAGCATTTTCCATACGAGGCAAAACATTTAGCTTTTTCCCACAGACCACTGGCACCAGCAAGGCAGGTCTTCAGTTCGGCATTACACTTGGACTTGTGACGAAATAAGTTTTAATTAGTTCAGTTAATTAATATGTCATTGGTCCATTGTTGTTTCAATTACCGTAGAGCACTCAGTGGTGCTCGTGTAAATTCCGTGTGAATTCCGTGTAAATCCTGTGTAAATTCCGTGTAAATTCCGTGTAAATTCCGTGTAAATTCCGTGTAAATTCCGTGTGAATTCCGTGTGAATTCCGTGTAAATTCCGTGTAAATTCCGTGTAAATTCCGTGTAAATTCCGTGTAAATTCCCGTGTAAATTCCGTGTAAATTCCGTGTAAATTCCGTGTAAATTCCGTGTTAATTCCATGTAAATTGCGTGTAAATTCCGTGTAAATTCCGTGTAAATTCCGTGTAAATTCCGTGTAAATTCCGAGTAAATTCCGTGTAAATTCCGTGTAAATTCCGTGTAAATTCCGTATACATTTCTTATACAACGAGTGAATATTCTGTGTAAATCATGTTATTGATACTTACTACTTTGGGGGGTACTGATGGGACGAGAACGGTTATGCAGTTCTTGTATTCAAGGAGACATTGGGTTTGTTTCTTTTTTCCGAGTCGAAGGCAATCGTAAAAATCAATCTTGCATTGCTGTGGAATATTTGTATAAAATATGAAATCATTAAACAACGGAATACGGTAATGTATAGTTAATAACTTATGGATATATATATATACACCTATTCCAAATATCGTTGTCCGGGCCGAAAGCAACAAGCAAGAAGCTGACGACCATAAAGGACTTTGGGAATCTCCTAATTAATTAATTTATCCGTGGTACATATACTTGACAAGTTATCCCTACGAGCGTTGAATAGCAATCATTTGGAACTATTCGGCCATTTGAAAATGCATGTTGTCAAAATATCTATGAATAAATGAATAAGGAGAAAGTCCCAATGCCCTTTGCGGTCGTGAGCTTCTTGCTTGTTGCTTTCAGTGGGGACAACGATTTTTGCAATAGGTGTGTACAGTTCAGTGTATTTCTTACCACATAGGGGTGCCTGTCTGGATCGACAACACTATCGTCTAACATATATTCACTAAGAACATCTTCAGCGTAGATTTGAACTACGAACAGCAAAATAACAGCAATGGACGACTTCATAGTTGTAGTAAGTGGACACTCTTAATCAAGTAAGGACGATCACTTCTCTCTTTTATAGGCGTATTAGTTTGTAACGTCACCAGGATTGGATGCAATATTGATACAGATTGACAAAGGGCTGGAACAATACATGGTATCTGTGTTGATATAATGTTGGCCAACTACACTCGCATCTTGCGCTTTTATTTCGCTGATCAAACAAATGACACAAATCACCAGTGCGCATGCTCACAGTATCCCACATCGATAAACAAACACCAAACACATAAACCTCAACAGAACATTTATCAATTAATTTAGCTCTCAGGCTCTAAAATTACTCTTAATAAATATAGTTCATTTCTACGTGGATAAATAAACGATTGATTGATTGATTGATTGATTCTTCTTTACTCTTTTGCCATTATTATAAATTATATATGTCACTATTGTTGTAATTTTAGAGTAAATAAAGTCATTCATTCATTCATTCATTCATTCATCCATTCATTCATTCATTCATTCATTCATTCATTCATTCATTCATTCATTCATTCAACAAAGTATGGTATCTGTGTTGATACAAAACTGGCCAACTGCACTCACTTTTGTATTGTTAATTATTATGCTGAGCAAACAAATACCACAAATCGTCAGTGCGCATGCTCCATTTCACAATGTACCTAACACAGGCAGTGGTAGCCGTTGTAGGAGTTCAGTCGAGCGTCTCTCCCCCCAGTTAAAAAATGAGGGTAGCCTCACCCCCCACTATTTAGAGATATATGTGCGTTTATCTTGACATATTTACTTTAAAATTTATCTTTCTTCTTAATTCTTCATCATCATCATCATCATCTTCTTCTTCTTCTTCTTCTTCTTGCTACTAAGGACTATCTAAATGTTTTGCGATTACGGCATGGTGGATAGCTCAATATTGAAGTATGCTAAATGGCAATAACTCCTTGCATTAGCTGAGCTTTAGAATACTGGCCAGATTGCTAGAAGCGAATGTGCTATGCCAAGATTTCGCATATATTCACAAATTGAATTCGTTCGTTTTTCTAAATAGGTACGTCCCCCTCTCCACTCCCATACGTCCCCATCTCCACCCCCTCTCCACCCCCATACGTCCCCCTCTCCACCCCCATACACTTCTGCAACGGCTCCACCGTCCATGTCTAGGCAACCAAACACAGCTCTCATCTGGGTAAACATTGTAATGCAGTAATTCAAACACGGACACACAAAATTAGGACAAAACAAGGTCAATAAGAACCTGGAAAAGATAATGGCAGCTTAGTATATTTTTAGACTTGAATACAGAGTTTGGTCGACCGTCCGTTTATACTAGGGACCTTAAGCACCAGGACGACGACGTCGAGGACGACGAAGTTCGAATAAAGTGTTTTATTGTTTATTATTTTCATAATTGTTTCATTTTCCACGTTTTCATTAAATTTGCGCCGCCTTTAAATTTCATGAATGACATCGTCTTTTTGTGGTCCGTTTGACTGAAAACAACTATCTGGACAAATTACGAACTGACATTCTCGTTCTCTTTGCGTCGTCAAACATAGGCATTTCACGTTGTAGTTCGGCACTCAACGCCTGAAGTTCAGACCAAATCGAATCCATTTCAAATATTCCAACAAGAAGTTATTGAAATGGAGCATGCGCACTGTCGATTTGTGGTATTTGTTTGCTCAGCATAATAATTAACAATACAAAAGTGAGTGCAGTTGGCCAGTTTTATATCAACACAGATACCATACTTTGTTGAATGAATGAATGAATGAATGAATGAATGAATGCCTTTATTTACTCTAAAATTACAACAATATTGACATATATAATTTATAATAATGTAAAAAGAGAAAAGAGAATCAACTCTATTAATTAAGAGTAATGTTAGAGCCTGAGGGCTAAATTAATTGATAAATGTTCTGTTAAGGTTTATGTGTTTGGTGTTTGTTTATCGATGTGGGATACTAATGGAGCATGCGCACTGGCGATTTGTGTCATTTGTTTGATCAGCGAAATAAAAGCGCAAGATGCGAGTGTAGTTAGCCAACATTATATCAACACAGATACCATGTATTGTTCCAGCCCTTTGTCAATCTGTATCAATATTGCATCCAATCCTGGTGACGTTACAAACTAATACGCCTATAAAAGAGCAAGAGAGAAGTGATCGTCCTTACTTGATTAAGAGTGTTCACTTACTACAACCATGAAGTCGTCCATTGCTGTTATTTTGCTGTTCGTAGTTCAAATCTACGCTGAAGATGTTCTTAGTGAATATATGTTAGACGATAGTATTGTCGATCCAGACAGGCACCCCTATGTGGTAAGAAATACAGCTAAATACACTGAACTCTTATATCCATAAGTTACTAGTGATAAAGTTTCATTCTGTACACTCTTGATTATTGTTGTACTCCGACTCTACTAGTTTAACCACTAGTCCCTATCAGTCTCTACTAGTTTAACTACTAGTCACTAGTAGTTAAACTAGTAGAGACTGATAGGGACTAGTGGTTAAACTAGTAGAGTCGGAGTACAGTCTCTACTAGTCACCACTAGTCCCTATCAGTCTCTACTAACCACTAGTCCCTATCAGTCTCTACTAGCTAGTTTAACCACTAGTCCCTATCAGTCTCTACTAGTTTAACCGGCAGTCCCTATCAGTATCTACTAGTTTAACCGCTAGTCCCTATCAGTCTCTACTAGTTTAACCACTAGTCCCTATCAGTCTCTACTAGTTTAACCACTAGTCCCTATCAGTCTCTACTAGCTAGTTTAACCACTAGTCTCTATCAGTCTCTACTAGTTTAACCACTAGTCCCTATCAGTCTCTACTAGTTTAACCACTAGTCCCTATCAGTTGATCTCTACTAGTTTAACCGCTAGTCCCTATCAGTCTCTACTAGTTTAACCACTAGTCCCTATCAGTCTCTACTAGTTTAACAACTACTCTCTATATGTTATTATTCATTCAATCTGATTGGTTGAGGAAGTCATTACACATTACCGTATTGCATTGTCTAATGATTTATTATTTTATACAAATACAGTAGACCGTAGGCGTAGGCGCTCTCGTAGAGCTTAGAGAGAGAGAAAATAAAAGCCTCTGGTAACCATGGTACACAGTGTTCACAATTAGAACCACATACTGTATTCCACAGCAATGCAAGATTGATTTGTACGATTGTCTTCGACTCGGAAAGAAGGAAAGCCAATGTCTCAAGGTTTATGCAAGCTGCCTAGCTGGAGGTCTCCTCCCATCAGTACCCCCCAAAGTAGTAAGTATCACTAACACTGTATCACAACTACTAAGAAACCCACATCACCACAAACTGCAAAAATGTACGCTCTTCGCCGGTACAACTCCCGTATACATTCTGTGCAAATCCCGTATACATTCTTTACAAATCCCGAATAGATCTGTACAAATCCCGTATACATTATGTACAAATCCCGTATACATTCTGTACAAATATCGTGTGCATTCTGTACAAATTCCGTATACATTCTGTACAAATCTCGTATACATTGTGTACCATTCTCGTATACATTCTGTACAAATCCCGTGTACTTCTGTACAAATTCCGTATACATTCTGTACAAATCTCGTATACATTGTGTACCATTCTCGTATACATTCTGTACAAATCTCGTATACATTCTATTCAAATCCCGTATACATTATCGGTACAAATCCCATATACATTATCGGTACAAATCCCGTATACATTCTGTACAAATCTCGTATACATTCTATGTAAATCCCGTATACATTCTGTACAAATTCCGTATACATTTTGTGTCAATCTCGTGCTCTGTGTGAATTGCGTGTAAATTATTTGATTCATTCTTAGGTATGTATGGTTTTAGACATCTACATAGAATTTCGCTGAAATTGAATTGAAATTCAAATTGAATATAATCGGAATTGAAACTGTAAATGGTTATTACGTTACCGAATTTACACTAACCTTACCGCATGAAATATACACGAAATTTACACGAAGAATATGTAAATAATATATCTATTTTTTTAATGTTTTTTAATATTAAAAAAAAAAGTTTTTAATTTTTTTTTTTTACAAAAATAATATATATATTCACTGAACTAAACTTATTTCGTCACAAGGTCCATTGTAATGCCGAACTGAAGAGCTGCCTTGCTGGTGCAAGTGGTCTGTGGGAAAAAGCTCAATGTTTTGCCATGTATGGAAAATGCTTGCTTCCAAAACCACACCCATCCATTGTAAGTATATTTATCAAACTCATGAATAATTTATGAGCCTATCAGACGAATGGAAATTGTCCAGTATGGTCACGTGTAGAGACCTGTATAACCGACACTGATGAACATCGTTTGCTTATTGTAGCAATGCCAAATAAATTTGGTCAAGTGTTTCGGTGATGGAACCACAGGAAAAGTCCGGTGCATGTTGAACTACAAGGACTGCATGGCAAAACTTCTCCCCTCTCTCCCCGCCTACCTGGTAAGTTTTGTCACTATTAGTGGTAGGACACACACCTCCACGTACCGACCCCTAGCCACACACCCCGTCTTCTGGTCCTTACAAACATGTAGAAATGCACTTCTCCAAACCCTTTTTATCGGCCTGGAAAATCGAACCGGGCACAACTCGCGCTCTTAGAAGGCCGCGCACTAACCAACTAAACCACCCTTACATCCTCGAAATCCCCAAGCAAAACTAATCGGCTTTTTGATCGAACATCGTTCCTGAGTTCCGTTACAATATAACAAACAATGACTGAGATCTGTCGAAAATACCCCACCATTTTAGGTGTGGTGGATCTAATAAACTATGTCGTTTTCTTTTTGCAGTCGAAATGTAACTCCGCTCTGATGTCGTGCATTACAGACGCTGTTGACGTACTAGATGCCAGTCAGTGTTCTGTTGATTATGGCAAATGCGTAAAGAAGGGTCGTTGATAATGTACATATCGTCACATGCAAGATATCGTATGGAAGGACTACTCATTAACTAACCAATAAAATGATATTTAAATATCAGTCTGGATGTCATTTATGCCAGTTTCAAGGGATAGTTGGGAGAATCTAATGTACTAAAAAAACAATGGCGGTCGTCCATTTTACCACAATCCTTTGCGAATCGAACTCAGTAATTCTCGCCTCTACAAACTGTCTGACACGTTCCTATAAATATAGCTAATGACAGCTGAATTTGTGCTTGAAAATGTTGCTGTTCTCAAACCCGTTCTGCTGCAATGTCCAGTTTACAAATGTTTTTACAAGTGAAGGTACACTGGGTGTGTTTATTAAGCGCAGATGCTTGTAGTGAAACGTACAAGCTGATCTTATTCAGCAAGTTACACCTAGGCCTATTTAAAAAAACGTTGACAACGGTCGATCTGAATTGGATGCATGATCTGAAACTTTTGAAAATTCTGAAAATTCACGTTAACCTCCGCCATATCTCGTTCAAACACCAAGCGTGATTCCAAGTTTGAGGTCGAATGAATGAATTTCGCCGAATTGCCCATGAAAATGTGCTGTTTGCTCGGCCAGCTTTTCTACTACCATATTTGGGCAATGTACTTACCATATTTGGAAACCCTGTAAATATTTTTCGCTTAAAAGTACGATTTTTATCGAAAAATCCATCCAAACTTACAGCAACTCGAGTAAATGAATGTAAACTTTGTCCTCCATTTTGTAACACGGCCAAAAAGACTGGGAAACCTAACACAGGGTGACCGGTAAACTCGTGCCCAGTCCCCGTAAGCCGGTCTACGTAAACAGCACAGATTTCTTGATTCCTCAGTTTCCCATAATTGGTCTTGATCTTAGTTCATCCATTTCATGCCCACATCGCCCGTTGTCTGGTCTCTTCGTGTATATAGATTAAGAACAAGATCTTTTAAAATGTAGCCCTATAATTCTTTAAATTGGTTGATTCAATGGCAACTAAATTTTGCTCGCCATACATAAGATACAAGACCCCTTATATGTAATAACAGTTCTCATATATTAAAATATATGTGCATGTACAAAGCAACAATCACTTTGATTTATAGTCATAAAGGAACTAAGACTCTAGCTGAGCCCCTCCCTTAAATTATTATCATCCACCATCTATCCCATGTATTTTTTTACCCTTCCTTTTCTCCCATCCTTTCCATAAATCCTTTTCTCCGTTCTATCTATCTATCCCATCCTTCCTTCTCTCCTTCAATCAACTCATGCATCCATCTATCCACCATTCTTTCCAACCGTTTATCCATCTCATCACTCCAACCATTCATCCATTTATTTATCGATCTATAACACTTTTTATAAAATAACTATGATATAACGTGCGCTCTGATTGGCCAAAGGATGCGTATTCCGCGTGCTTTATGAGAGCACACAGCACGCGCGCGCAGATATTCAAACATTTTTGTAACGAACAGAATTGAAAACTTGCCTTAAAATCATAATTGTATTTTATAAAAGAAATAGAGAACTCGTCCGCTGTGCTATGTGCAGATTTATAGCACTTGGGGACTGATCAGAACACTCGAGAAGTGTTGAGAAGCACTCCGTTACGCGTCGTGCTTCTCCTAACACTTCTCTCGTGTTCTGATCAGTCCCCGCGTGGTCCGGTCAATTTAGTTTTTCGATTTTTTTTTTGCTGTTTATCCTTTTATTATTCTTTTTCATTACACTTGAATTTCTTTTCTTTAATGATTTGACAAAATCCGCTCAGTTTCAAAATTTAAATAATTTTCTACATGGATACGATATTCTTTTAATTTTAAGGTGGTTTTACTGTAAACTTATTTTGAATATTGAGGTTGATCGGTTTGTCGTAATTTACTAACTAGGAACAACGCGTATATTGTGCAGTGAGATTAGATTCCACAGGGAACCCAGTATTAACTCGTGATGCGCGCCTCTTTTACCACAGGAAGCCCATACATACGAAATATCTCTGCCGCAAAAATGGCCTCAAATGACGATTTTCATTGGACATGCAAAATTCGCATAAATGTTCCAAAATTACGATTTTTGAATGGACTACAGTCCATGCAAAGTGCGCAAAAATGGCCCAAAATGACGTCTTTCAATGGACTATAGCTTGTGCAAAGTGCGCAAAAATGGCCCAAATCAACGATTTTCAATGGACTATAAACCATTCTTGCATTTGTGTTCCTTGCATGGGATCATTGTCCAGTCATAAGAATGTCGTATCCAATAACACAGAATAAAGAATTGAAAGTCGCTGCAAACTCATCGTCGTCTGAAATCCGTGTCAAGATCAACAAATCCTCGAACATGTCAACAAGGGAAAACTTGCTCAACAAATTGGGACTAGCTGAGCGCACTGATCTGGCCGCGAGAGGCTGGACAATCCATGACAGACAGTTGAAACGTTTCACCGGATAATATTCAGCTAGTTAAATACTGAATTTATTTTTAATCAGATAAGCTTCATCGTACTATGATTATTAACAGTGATATATCATTTCATTAATAAAACAGGCGGGGCTTAGATTTTAGTGGGGTACGCAACTGAAATTAACTTCAGTGATAAGATTTTTTACAATGAAAACGGAAAAAGAAAAACAACTGAAGAAATAAAATAAAGTAAACAAGAGAAAAAAGTGCAGGAAAAAAAAGAAGAAATCATGGCCGCACCGAGAGTCGAACCCCGGGTCGCTGGTTTCCAAATCCCAGCACTTAACCAGAGGACCACGTTTGCCAATAAATTTCCATAACAATAACCGTTATACGATAGACTACTAAATTTACCCTCGAAAACAATCGGAAGTACAGATAGCTGAAGTGGTAAGGGGCAGTCATTTAGGACTAGGATACGACTGTTCCCTCCCTCTTTGACTACTTCGCTGATTGTGTACTACCCGATAGCGCGGATGAGGCCGAAACCTTCGTCCTATACGTAACATACGGTGACTCAGCATTTAAGTCTGGGAGTATGGTCGATTTTTAGTGTTTTGCATACAATTTCCGAAGTAGCGCGCGGGTTCGAGTCCCGGTCCGGTCAAATATATATTTTTCAAATTTTTTTTTTGCTGTTTATCCTTTTATTATTCTTTTTCTTTACACTTGAACTGAGTTCTTTTCTTGAATGATTTGACAAAATCCGCTCAGTTTCAAAATTTAAATAATTTTCTACATGGATACGATATTCTTTTAATTTTAAGGTGGTTTTACTGTAAACTCATATTTTGAATGTTGAGGTTGATCGATTTGTCGTGTGTCGATTGTCCAGATTTTTTAACTTACAATCCTTCGGGCTTTCTTCAAAAAATGACATTGGAAAAGATCCGGCTGAGCAGCTGCAACGCAACATCTAGTAAGGCGAAAAATTAGGAAAAAATGATTTCTCCCATACATTTACTGTATTGAAAATTGCTACGTTATGTAATATATTTTGATAGAACCATCTCCAAATTCGTTGATTGTCCAGATTTCTCAAGTATGTTTTAAAAGGCCTGGGTTTTGGACCTTCTTGAGAATTCACGTTTTGTTCAATAACTCAGCAAACATTTGTTATGTTTAAACGAAAACTAGTGCATACATTGGATTTCGGGTCCTTAACTTTTTAGTGCTAAGCTTTTTATGATCACGTGACCTATGACGTCACGGTCATTACATTGGAAAACAGAAAAATAGCTCGTTGGTGGCGAGTTCAAGTAGGAAATTCTAACAAATACCTTAAATATATTTATCTCCCAGTACTTTATAGATTGTCGTTCGGTGTGGGTGGCTCTTGTTTGTTTGAAAAGAGAATTTGAATAAAAATGATTTTGATTATCCGGTCACGTGACCTGTTTTACCCCATATCTCCTTAAAAAGAAATGAAAGTCACCCATTCCGAACGTCAATCTATAAAGCACTTACAACGAAATAGCTTTAAGGTACTAGCTAGAATTTATCACTTGAACTCGCCACCAACGGCTTAAAATAATTGTGTATTGCTTTTATCTCTCTAACTGGTCACGTGACCACCCCTAATGCAAATGTTTTGAGTTAAGGCTCTTTATCTACCCAAGTTCTATTGATGGTCCAAATTTCAAGTCATTTTGACACGTTTTAGGAATACAACAACAAAAAATATCAAAGTTTTGTTCCATAATAGCAGCTTTAACATAATTCAGCTCAGCTCACCCGGCCTTCAAAAAAGTGAACATACTTCAGCTCATCAAAAAGTCTTCAACGTAAGTTTTACAATCTTGTAATTTCTTCAAAAAAGTGACATCTAGTAATTAGTCTGAAAAAGATTTGTTCTATGTGACTTTGAGACTGGAATAAATGACATCAAGATTGATATTTTAATATTTTATTGGTTAGTTAATGAGTAGTCCGGTTTCCAGACGGTATCTTGCATGTGACGATATGTACATTATCAACGGCCCTTCTTTACGCATTTGCCATAATCAACAGAACACTGACTGGCATCTAGTACGCCAACAGCGTTTATAATGCACGTCATCAGAGCGGAGTTACATTTCGACTGCAAAAAGAAAACGACATTTATTAGATCCAACAAGGCTTTGGAAGTGAGATCCTACCTAAAATGGTGGGGCATTTTCGACGGCAGATCTCAATGTTTAGTTATATATTGTAACGGAACTCAGGAACGACGTTCGATCAAAAAGCCGATTATTTTTGCTTGGGGGTTTCGATCGAGGAGTAAGGATGGTTTAGTTGGTTAGTGCGCGGCCTTCTAAGCGAGAGGTGTTCGGTTCGATTCTCCATGACACTGAGTAGCTCAGTGTAGATTTAAACACTCCGCAAAGCACTGATGGAGGGAGGGTTTTAAAGAGCGCATTGTCCGCCCGGTGGAAGAACCCTTTCGAGTGAAGGGACACGCTCTTTAATATTGTAACTAAACAAGGGTACTTTTCCAAAATCATTTTTTTTACATGTTTGTAAAGGCGACATGATGGCGGCCAATGGAGTTGCATGTCCAACTGCCGGCAATAGTCGCAAAACTTACCAGGTAGGTGGGGAGAGAGGGGAGAAGTTGTGCCATGCAGTTCGTGTAGTTCAACATACACCGGACTTTTCCTGTTTTTCCATCCTTAACACACTTAACCAACTCTATTTTGCATTTCTGCAATAAGTATAAACATGTTTTAGTCAGCATCAAAGAAGAGAAATAGAAACGATGAGGGACTACTATACTACTTAATTGTATCCGCAAGGCGAGTGGGTTACCTGTGGTGAATTGGACCGAGTAGGAATGGCGAGAGCTATACGTGGCTTATTCGGTGTTCGACATACTTACAAAGAAAGGGTGTCCAGTTGGAATCAAGCATTTTGCATATCCAGTGAAACATTTTGCTTTTTCCCACAGACCACTGGCACCAGCAAGGCAGCTCTTCAGTTCGGCATTACAATTGGACTTGTGACGAAATAAGTTTAGTTCAGTAAATATATACTTCATTGTTCCATTGTTGATAGGGTTACTAGAACAGTCATGTGATATTATGACGAGGTAACACGAGTAGTGTTAGTGATACTTACTATTCTGGGGGGTATTGTAGGGAGGATACCAGCTAAGCAGTTTGTATAAACCTTGAGACATTTGGTTTTGTCCACTTTTCCGAGTCGAATGCAATCGTAAAAATCAATCTTGCATTGCTGTGGAATATTTGTATGAAATATTAAATCATTAGACAATGCAATACGGTAATGTGTAATGACTTCCTCAACCAATCAGATTGAATGAATAATAACATATAGAGACTAGCGGTTAAACTAGTAGAGACTGATAGTGACTAGCGGTTAAACTAGTAGAGACTGATAGGGATTAGTGGTTAAACTAGTAGAGACTGATAGGGACTAGCGGTTAAACTAGTAGAGACTGATAGGGACTAGCGGTGACCGTAGTAGAGACTGATAGGGACTAGCGGTTAAACTAGTAGAGACTGATAGGGACTAGTAGTTAAACTAGTAGAGACTGATAGAGACTAGCGGTTAAACTAGTAGAGACTGATAGGGACTAGCGGTTAAACTAGTAGAGACTGATAGGGACTAGCGGTTAAACTAGTAGAGACTGATAGGGACTAGTGGTTAAACTAGTAGAGACTGATAGGGATTAGTGGTTAAATGACTTAAATAGTAGAGACTGCGTCGGATTACAACAATCAAGTGTGTAGAATGAAACTTTATCATAGTGTAAAAAAAAAGTACAATAAAATAATAAGAGTTTGGTTTTCTTACCACATAGAGGTGTCTGTCTGGATCGTCCTCACTATCGTCTAACATATATTCACTAAGAACATCTTCAGCGTAGATTTGAACTACGAACAGCAAAATAACAGCAATGGACGACTTCATGGTTGTAGTAAGTGGACACTCTTAATCAAGTAAGGATGATCACTTCTCTCTTGCTCTTTTATAGGCGTATTAGTTTGTAACGTCACCAGGATTGGATGCAATATTGATACAGATTGACAAAGGGCTGGAACAATACATGGTATCTGTGTTGATATAATGTTGGCCAACTACACTCGCATCTTGCGCTTTTATTTCGCTGATCAAACAAATGACACAAATCACCAGTGCGCATGCTCGATTTCACAGTATCCCACATCGATAAACAAACACCAAACACATAAACCTTAACAGAACATTTGTCAATTAATTTAGCCCTCAGGCTCTAACATTACTCTTAATTAATAGAGTTGATTCTCTTTTCTCTTTTTACATTATTATAAATTATATATGTCAATATTGTTGTAATTTTAGAGTAAATAAAGGCATTCATTCATTCATTCATTCATTCATTCAACAAAGTATGGTATCTGTGTTGATATAAAACTGGCCAACTGCACCTACTTTTTATTGTTTTTTCTTATGCTGAGCAAACAAATACCACAAATCGTCAGTGCGTATGCTTCATTTCACAATATCTCTAAGTATGCGGTGGAACCATTACGTTGGGGCCAATGACGTCTTTACCCCTAGTTAAAAAATAGGGGGGTTGGGGCTCACTTAGACCCCCACTATTTGGAGAGACACTGGTGCGTTTTCTTGAAAAATAAGTTTTTATTACATATTTATTCCCAACTGAAAGATGTTAAAAAGAAATACAAATTAGTTTATGGGGTAACGATTGACAAAAAAGCTGCCACTGCGAGTTAGGCAGCATAACAGACCATAACAAATACGGATGTTGCTAAGAATAAAGCCGCATCTACACGAGCAAATTTTCCTTGACAAGTTTTCCTTGACAAGGAAGACTTGCTCGTGTAGACGACAAAAACATCGCCAATTTTTCCTTGTCAAGGAAAACTTGCTCGTGTAGATGACAAAAAATTGTCAATTTTTCCTTGTCAAGGAAAACTTGTCAAGAAAAAACTTGTTCGTGTAGATGCGGCTTAATAATAATAAGACGAATATGAAGGATCCTATAAATGTGTTGTGATTGCTGCAGTGTAGGCAACTCACTCGAGGTCGGTTTTGCAAGCCAGGAATGTTGGTTACAACTTTAAAGTCAACTCAATATTCTTTACTAGCCGGAGAGATGACATGTTGCGGAGAGTTTTTATCGAAAAACACTACATAACTGATATGAGTTCGGGCATTCAGCGCCATACTCAGTAACATTCTAAGCAATCACTCGCGCCTTGCATTAATAATAATAATAATAATTACTTATATAGCGCCTATACAGGACTGTTCTAAGCGCTGACAAATAAAATAAAATAATATAATATAAAGGTAAATAGGACTATTGCAGCTTGTTGGCCGATTTAAATAGAAAGGTCTTTAGTTGGACGTAGCATTAGCTGGACGTTTAAACACTAGTAGGTTGTAGAAGCGAGTTCGTTTTTCTAAATAGGTACGCCGTCCCCTCTCCACCCCCATACGTCCCCCTCTCCACCCCCATACGTCCCCCTCTCCACCCCCATACACTTCTGCAACGGCTCCACCGTCCATGTCTAGATAACCAAACACAGCTCTCATCTGAATAAAGATTGTAATGCAGTAATGCAAACACGGGCACACAAAATTAGGACAAAACAAGGTCAATAAGAACCTGGAAAAGATAATGTCAGTATCATGTTTCTCGACATCACAAGTGCTGTAAACAATACGAACAATCGATAAGAATAGAAAAGAAAAACACTGAACCGAAAAGACAAAGAGAAGACCGAACGAGAAATGACGAAGAGACAGAAAGAAGAAAATAAACCTGGATAAACAACGGGCACAAGCAAAACAACCCAGCTTGCTAGAGGTCAAAGTACACATTCAAGAGAAGCTGCCCTGCAGTCTGCAACGCAGTATATTAAACGAAAAATGCGCAACAAGTTTGACGAAGGAAGTTACAAACTACATCCAGGAGCCAGTCTTTATTTTATCATGGGAATAGACGTCCGAATACATTAATTGCGTCCAATTTCAATTTCAATTGCCATTGTTCTGGACTGACTAGCCTCTCGATCATACAGGTGAAAATACTTTTTGTGTTTCCACATGAACACGAGGCTAGTCAGTCCAGAACAATGGCAATACTCCAGTTTCGCGTTGTTTAGAGATGACCGCTGTCCTTGACAAAAGACGCATTTGAACAGGCTTAGCCTCGATTCAGAAACCAGTCCGTGCAATTCAAAAATGTTTCTATTGTTTCATGTCAACATTTGTTCGTGTTCTTGTTGATATTAGTGAATAATTTATACTGACTCGAGGCTAACCCTGTACAAATGCGTCTGTTGTCAATAAGTACAGCGGTTTTACAACGGGATCTGTGAACGCGAAAATAGACTATTGAAATTGGACGCCATTATTGCCATTCGGTCTACAGTATGCAGCAGCACTTAAGATCTACATGTTATTAGTTAATTAAATGCACTCAAAACTTCAAAAATCTGAAATGAATTCGAAAAGGCATTTTCATGATGTTGTGAAAACTCGGTAGACGAAACTACAAATCTAGAAATTAATGTTTTTGGATGACAACACGTTTACATATGGCATCACTCAATGTATTTTGAAAATTCCGCATATCATCCAATACGGTGACCCCTATTTTTTATCTTGGTTTTCATTCAACTCTAGTACTCAAAGACTATCTTTGGGTCAATTTGAAAGAAATTTCATCAACAACATATTGCACGATCGATATTCCGTGCGGTCCGCTTCTAGTCCACTGATGGTTTTGAAAATGTCCTACCACAGTAGTCCGGCACCCAACAATATGCGCAGAAGATCTGGATAACGTTAGCATAGTAATACAAACAACTGACACATAAGGACAACAAGGCCGAGTAAAAAACAGGAAAAAATAGTGTCAGTACAATACAATAATTAATGAAAACGAAAAGATGAGAAACGAAAAACAAAAGAAAACAAACGGAAAGACAAAGAAATTAATACAAAATGTAAAGAAAAGAAAAGAAAGAAAAGATCGAGACAAAAAGAAGAAAATAAACCTGGATAAACAACGGGCACAAGCAAAGCAACCCAGCTTGCTAGAGGTCAAAGTTCACATTCAAATTAAACTCACTTGATAATGACATCGGACGATGTCGAAACGTCGTAATTTCCTTGCGTTTGTCTTTCTTATAAATATAGTTTCTAAGTCGAAACTCATCCAAATAATGGAAACTTTATTTCATGTATTTTTTACACAAACAATTGCAAATCTCACTACATGTAGGTAATTTACAATTGACTACTTGAACTCGAAAATATAATTAACAAAAAGAAAATGGTAACATAAGTATATTTATATAGTATAGTTTCTAAGTCGAAACTCATCCAAATAATAATAATAATAATAATAATAATAATAATAATAACAATAATAATAATAATAATAATAATAATAATAATAATAATAATAATAATAATAACAACAATAATAATAATAATAATAATAATAATAATAATAATAATAAATAATATTTTATATAGCGTCAAATACAAAACATAGTGATAATTTTAAAAATTCTTCTCGCCATCTCCACAATGAATACATGTAGGAGAAACTATAATTCTGTACGAGATACATTATTTTCAACAATTAAAAAGAGCGGGATGAGTAGTTTTGCATGTCTTGAGAAGGAAATTCTCACCCACCCTAGTCAATTAAAAACAATTTCGAAATGATGAGATACCGGGCCGACCAAGGTACGTGATTCCCGGGACAAACCCGGCTCACATTTGCAATCTCTTCCGCCGCAATTGTCCCTTGTTCAGAAGAGCGGAATCAGCCAGAAAATCTCATTTATTAGAGTTTGGCTGACCTCACAACTTTATACATGGCCATCTTTTCACTTTGACACTACCGGCTGTTTCAATCACTTCGCCTCCAAGTTCAACTTGATATTTCTAAAACCCTTTGAGTCTGTATAGCTAATTGGATAATCGTTGTCGGGTTGAAAATCATGAAAGCTATATGAACAAAAGGAATTCTGGGAAATTAAAACTCTCAAATAACACCGTCAAATGATCGATCTTTTTGTCCAGACTTGTAGGATCTTAGTTAAATAGCTCATATAGTTTCAAAACTACGAGAACATTGAATGCATCTGCATGTAATGCAGGTCATGAACTGATTTCCGGCCATCCATCCTTGCGGTCTCAGCTTCTATGATTTATGATTTTCAACCCGACTGGCAACGATTATGCAATTAGCTATGTACTGGATCGATTAATAGACGTTCAGTAGAAGCGTTCACTTGGCGGCGACTCAGTTGGCGATTTGTGGTAGAGGCGAGATTGTTTGTGGCCTTTTTAAGCTATTTAATTTTAATATCCTGTATATTTCTATATTGTATATTTCTGGGGGGTGTTTTAAGGTGGTCAGTCAGCCAATAATTGCTTATTGTACGAAAGTCGATCGTGCCTTCATGCTATTGCGGCTTTTTAAGAGCGTATGTCTGTAAGAACCGAGAATCTCAAATCAGTTGTGAAAAATCGATTTGTTTTTATTTCTTTAAAGAGATAAATTACTGTATGTGACGTCACATACGATGTTTTATCCATATGGTCTACGGGCAGTGGGTTACCTGTGGTCATGGTTTTCAATCGAGAGGGACTAAGTCGAGGGGGGTTGCAAACACCCTTACCACAGGTAACCCACTCACTAAAAACCTGTTTCCAGATCCACGCTGTCAGCTCATGCGCATCAACAAGTAAGTGTTCAATTAGTCAACGTCGTAGCTGTTTGCTTTATCGTCATGTAACGCAACTAACTCATAGGAAAATGGTTCAAAGGAGATGTGATGACAAAAGCTTACAATCATCCTGCATCATCATCACCATCATTATCGCCATCAACATTATCACAACCATCATTATCAGCATCACCACCATCATTATCGCCATCAGCACAACCATCACCACCCTCGTTATCACCACCACCATCATCAACATCATCGAGATGACATCACATGCATCATCACCCTCGTTATCATCTCCACCATCATATCATCATCAACATTATCAGCGTCATCGAGATGACATCACATGCATCATTACCCTCGTTATCATCTCCATCATCATGTCATCATCAACATTATCAGCATCATCGAGATGACATCACATGCATCATTACCCTCGTTATCATCTCCACCATCATGTCATCATCAACATTATCAGCATCATCGAGATGACATCACATGCATCATTACCCTCGTTATCATCTCCACCATCATGTCATCATCAACATTATCAGCATCATCGAGATGACATCACATGCATCATTACCCTCGTTATCATCTCCATCATGTCATCATCAACATCGAGATGACATCACATGCATCATTACCCTCGTTATCATCTCCACCATCATGTCATCATCAACATTATCAGCATCATCGAGATGACATCACATGCATCATCACCATCGTTTTCACCACCACCATCATATCATCATCAACATCATAACCATCATCATCACCCTCGTTATCATCTCCACCATCATCAACATCGTTATCACCATCACCATTAATTATTTATTGTATCTATTCATTTAAAAGTGCAAATAAAGAATATGTATGAATGTACCATCATCACCATCATCACCACCACCATCGTTATCACCATCATCATTGTTATCACCAACACCATCACCATTAATTACTTATTGTATCTATTCATTCAAAAGTGCAAATAAAGAATACCGGTATGTATGAATGTACCATCATCACCACCATCGTCAACACCACCATCGTCATCATCACCATCAGCTTAAAAAAAGATACTGAAAGTTTTTGAATTACAAATGTATTCATATTCAATGTAACAATGTTTTTACACGCACCAGCTTAAGAGTGAGTTTACAGTAAGCTTGTCACGCATATAGCAATCAATCCAAACAGTTAAAATATAATTTTTACAAGCAAATTATTTTCCTACACAAATTATAGGAAATCTCTTGGTGGCTTTCCAGCTTTGATGTCTTTGTTTCTCTGCAAGAAAACAGCGACATATTTGAAATTGTTATAATTTATTGTGTGTCTTAGTGCAGTGCAAGTGATTTCTGATCATGTTATAAATTCTCCTATAATTTCTTTGAATTTAATAGAAGAATTAGGATTCTGATCACCACTGGGTCATTTACATGTACAACCATTCTAAGAACAGGCAAGGCAGGCAAGGCGGGGAAGGTGAACAGGCAAGGCAGGCAAGGCGGGCAAGGCAAACAGGCAAGGCAGGCAAGGTGGGCAAAGCAGGCAAGGTGGGCAGGGCAGGCAAGGCAGGTGGACAAGGCTGGTGGGCAAGGCAGGCAAGGCATAATCATCCTTTCTTGCAGCCAGCAGTTTTAAAAATTTATGGACCTGACGCAGCTAAATGTGTCAAATGAAGCATCATTGATGTTTCAAGTCTAGAATTATTGTTTTATTTTATTCAGCTTTGCCATATAGCAAGGTTACTGCAACAGCTTTAGAGATTATTACTGCTGCGACCCTGTAGACCTGCTAGAAATGATGGAAGACATACAACTACAAGTTGCGACTTGTGTAGAAATACAAACAGTGGTAATAAAACTGTTTCTAAAAGTTGGTGATTTGTGATTGGTCAATTAGTGGTCCATAACTACATGTATGGACCGTAGCAAATAAAACAATATATATATGTGTATTTGTTGGTGCAAAAGCAATATAATAAATATCTTATTAACTAGTAATGTAGTTCGCAAGGTTTCTTCAAGCGTAAAGAGACTGAGCCCAGACAGGATTTGAACCTGTGACCTGCTGGATACTAGTCAGGCGCTCTAACCACTATACCACTGGGAACTCATGTGATTAACTGTTTGCTTGGTCTATACCTTAAATCTCTAATTTTCATAAGTCAGTAGAGAAAAACCTTGGTCCATAACTGACTGACCAAACAATACATGTATATATGTATATACAGCCTACTTCAAATTGGAGGCGTAACATACTAATACGTACACTAACTCCTCATGATTATAAGCTGCTCAGCTGCCATAGGTGCCTTCATATGCAGCTCAAAAAAGTCCTCCATTGGCGCATTGGGATGAATGTGAAATGCGTAAAATATAAGAATGGCCATTATTATTATTATTATTATTATATGTTGTGGTTTAATTTTTCCCACTGGCGTAAATTTTTCTGAGGGTTGTTCTAAGGTTAGGTTAAGGGTTTTATGGTGGGTAAGTTATGTGTTTAGGTTCATTGTAAAGGATCAAACAGAAAGGAAGTGAATTAAGAAACCAAAACAAGGGACTAAACAATTTAAACCAGTGGAACATTTTAACCATAACGTACCGTAAATGCTTGATTTAGCGCCTGGGCACTTTTTTTTTTTTTGACCTCTAGGGGGGTATGCTTATTCGAGGGGGGCGCATATTGGAAGCAGGGCGCTTATTTATTTTCTCAGATGTTGGACTCAATGTTTTCTTTATTACCGGTATACTATACTGCAACATACATATACAGTGAATAAAAATAGTAAACATGTACCGTGCGGTACTTGGTGAACGCAAGTTTTATTTTATTAAATAATACAAGAGAGTAGTTTCTGCATTTCTTTTAGGGGGAGGGGGGCACTTATTGGAAGGAGGGGGGGGGGGGGGGGGGGGGGTGCTTATTGGAAGGGGGCGATTATAAATTTTTTAGACCTCTAAAGGGGGGGGGGGGGGGGGGGTGCTTATTCGAGGGGAGGGGGCGCTTATTGGAAGCAGGGTGCTTAATCGAGCATTTACGGTATCCGTGTATGCTTGTACCTGCATTTTCTTCAAACCAAAGTACAATACACCAGGTACTACTAAGGCGACCATAACAGATAAGAATATGGAACGTGGCTTGAATCTAAAGTACATATCACAGTTCTCTCTGATCCAACCGTATCGTTCTATTCCTGGATCCCTCTAAAAAAAGGTCAAAAGGAAAGTACATAAATTTATGGGCACTCTTGGAATTGATTAGTGCATAAGGCTTGACTTTAGTACATACTGTATTTTTAAACATTAAAATATTTTAAATCACAACTAACACAAATTCAAAGCAGAATATACAATAAAGTAAATAAGTTCATCATTTAAGCTTAAAACTCACAATCAAACCGCCGTACTGTTCAGGAGATAGATTTGGTCGTTTTGCCATCTCAGCCTACGAACACAAAATACCACAATAAAACTGTCATTTTGCACACGATGAGAATTCAGAGGTCATTTCAAGAGAGCAGACTAAATATAGAATATGCTACATGAGACGTTCAAGCATTATATAAGGTAGAAACGGTTCCCTACCATGTGTTTCTGAGCTTCGTGCAGAGGATTTGGTCCAAAAGGAACACCCGCCATCTTGGATTCACTATTATCCCATAATGCAGTTCGAGCTGAGAAATGTGAACTGGGTTTCCTGTGTATTCCACAGGGAGCCCATACTCGGTTTTCAGGATACGAAAACGAGCGAAAACGGCGCATGGCTATTTACTCGTGCCCAGGCCGTAGGCCGCACGAGTTATAAAACCCAACGCGTATTTTTTTTTTCAATGTCAGAAAATCGCAAAGTTGTGCAATATCCGGTCACATGCTATCGAGACGCCATCTTGTATTTTAGACAAAGCGAGGACTGAAGAAGGTTTCGGCGATTCATGGAGTTTCACGAGCGAAATATTGCACTTTTTACTCGTCGGAGTGTTAAGTTGAGTGTTGTAGACGAGAAGATCTACAAATTTGAGATCGCCACTCCTTCGATCGTGTCTTATATTACGAAGTCGAAGAAGATGGCTATTTTGCCGGACTCCGTCGCCACATGAACTGAGCCCGACCAGGAATGCAATGAGCTTCGCTCGATAAAACTGTCAACAGGCCGATATTCGCGAACTGAAACAGAGATACATGGAAGCCTTGAAAGCCTTTATCAGTTATACGAACTTGAAGTTAAACCTGAAGCATTACAAACCTATCATGGCGGCTGGGTATTAAACTGATCCGATCCAGAACGGCAAAAGTTACAATGTAGTTGAATGCAATGAGTCAGTTCCGGAGAGACTGACGAACTGACAATCAGTCAAGATTTATATGGTGAATATACAGTATGAGCAAGTATGCTATTTATATCTATAAACTTGAAGATGAATTGGACTTGAATTCCTTGCATTATTGCATTTGCGTATCGATTGCCATTTAATTTCATTAGTTTATACATTTAACTATATTTATTGCCGTGCTACGTCTTTGAGCTGTTCAGACTGTTCAGGCGAAAACAACCGTGCCCGAAACCCACTATTAAAATACGCCTCAAACCTTCAAATAACTATCAATCTTTATTTCTAGCAAGTATTTGAAGAACGAGGTAGAAAAGGGAAGCTTTCAAGCGAAAATCAAACTCCCAATTCTTGAAGCATTCAGTACATGCAGCTCGTTCCCAACAGGGCACGAGTGTACATTGCCCATAGCAATGTCTAGTTCTAAATTTATAACAGACTATTTTGTTGAATTAGTCTGATGCAGGTGATTACGCTCCGATAAAGAAATCAGCCAATTTATCCTGAGTAAACTGTTATATTTCTGGTATGTGCGCTGCAAACATGGAACATCGCCATAATATACTTTTTATCAACGATTTTCCCTTAATTGTTTAGATGAGCTTAGAACTGTCAGTGGAATTTCTTCCAGATCATTTGTAATTAACTTGGTAGTCTACTTTGCCGGCGAGCCTTATTTGGGGGAAGGGGATTTTCGACCCAATTTCCTCGTGCAGCAACCCCAGGGGGTGTACTCAGGGGTATCAGTGACGGGGAGGTGCGAAGACCTTTTTTGGGTTTGAAATTCGCGGCTTGGGACTTTTTTGGGGTTATCAATTTTCTGGTGGCCTTTTTTTGATATAAACATTTTGGCAAGGACTTTTTTGGGGGTTGATAAAAATGATATCCTATACCTTTCTCGATTTCATGCGGAGAAAAATTTGGTCTCATTCGCACCTCCCCGTCACTGATACCCCTGAGTACCCCCCCCTGGGGCAGCAACAAGGACTGTAATGTACTACAGTGTAGCCCTTGGGGGGGGGGGGGGGGGGATCATTATTATTATTATTATCATTATATTATTATTATTATTATTATTATTATTATTATTATTATTATTATTATTATTATTATTATTATTATTATTATTATTATTATTATTATTATATTATTATTATTATATTATTATTATTATTATTATCATTATATTATTATTATTATTTATTATTTATTATTATTATTATTATTATTATTATTATTATTATTATTATTATTATTATTATATTATTATTATATTATTATTATTATTATTATTGTTATTGACTAGGGCTCCTATTGATAACAGTGTATTATATACACTGAAGGGACAACCCTGTTTAAATAAAGGTTTATTCATTCATCATTATTATTATTATCTTTATTATTATTATTATTATTATTATTATTATTATTATCTTTATTATTATTATTATTATTATTATTATTATTATATTATTATTATTATTATTATTATTATTATCATTATTATTATTATCTTTATTATTATTAATATCATTATTATTATATTATTATTATTATTATTATTATTATTATTATTATTACTATTATTATTATTATTATTATTATTATTATTATTATTATTATTATTATTATTATTATTATTATTATTATTATTATTATTATTTATATTATAGGGCACAATTCAATACCATAACTAATTCTTGAACTGTTTTATTCAGATCTAAATGATTATTGAAAGAATCAAGCTAACTGGTGGTCTAAACGAAGTCACTTGATTGGGGGAGGAAGCCATCAATCATCCTTGCATCGATTAGCAGCTTCTAGCTTCTATCTGAAATCACCATTAAAAAAAACAAGAATGTGCTGGGATCGATATAACTGTTTAGCACAAGAATGAGATGGGGATAAACCTGTTTAGCAAGAATGTGATGGGGATAAACCTGTTTAGCAAGAATGTGATGGGGATAAACCTGTTTAGCAAGAATGTGCTGGGGATAACTCCTGTTTAGCAAGAATGTGCTGGGGATAAACCTGTTTAGCAAGAATGTGATGAGGATAAACCTGTTTAGCAAGAATGTGATGGGGATAAACCTGCTTAGCAAGAATGTGCTGGGATCGATATAACTGTTTAGCAAGTGTGATAGGGATAAATCTGTTTAGCAAGAATGTGATAGATATAACTGTTTAGCAAGAATCAGTCCTGGGAATAAACATGTTTAACAGGAATCTGGTGTGGAGAAAACGTAGCAGCAATGTTTGTCATGCATATACAATTCTATCATACCACTGGTTAACTTGCTAGCATATCTTGCAGGACTTCTTGCAATAGTGAAGTACAAGAGGATACTTTTTATTACACAGGTTGATGGAGGCATAGTGTTCACAGATGGGGTATTTGTCAACACATAGCAGAGCTGAAATTCAAAATAACTGCAATATTTCGTAAAGACGGAATTTAATATGTCATGGCAAGCAGGAACGAGTAAAAAAAAAGGAGGAGGAAGGAGGAAGGAGGAAGGAGGAAGGAGGAAGGAGGAAGGAGGAAGGAGGAAGGAGGAAGGAGGAAGGAGGAAGGAGGAAGGAGGAAGGAGGAAGGAGGAAGGAGGAAGGAGGAAGTGAGAGAAAGAGAAATAGAAATAGAGAGAGGAGCAGAGCCAGAGAGAAGGATAAATATTTTTTGTCCAACGTTATTGTTACCTGGAGTTGTTGGTAGAGCTGGTTTCTCCGTTGCTGTGTAGACGAAGTTGCTGCGTCCTACTCCTGTACAAGGTGTCTCTGGTCCACTATCACAAGGCTTAAATCCTGCCCCAACACATGTCCTCGATGGGCCGTCATCGGCGTAGGTCGAGGCGGCATTTTTACCACTCCAGCACTCGCCAAAGTATTGCAGTGAAAAATGTGAGTAGCCCATTTTGATGACTTTCTTAGCGCAACGACAAGCTAGACTTTACGAAAAAGAATGATAGAAAATTAAATGTACAGGAATAGAATCCCCTATTCTCATATCAAACTTATGTCCTGCATCATTGAACATTTGCTCCTGTTGGGATCCAGTATCACGCGGACAACGTTTTTGTTAATGCGCTTGCGCAAAATGATTGAATTACAATGTGCTTTGTTTACTAATGCACGTTTGAGGCCCGATTGATCCAGCAATTTGTTCTGTGGCCGCTAAATAAAGCAGATTCGTACGTGACTGGTTTATCATTTCTGAATTCATCTGTGTAAATCAGGTAGCTAAAATATAAGAGAGGATGGAAAAGCTGCATATGTTTCCTCAACGTACAGGGGAAAATATATCACAAATTCGAACTTACTTATTGATCTCGTGTGTAAATATTGGAAATTGCCTTCAAAAAACGTCCTTTCCGAGCCATAATTTATTTGCGAATTCCCCTATGTAGCTACTGCATACAGAGCACCAACTCAGGCACCAATATGATGTTCACGATTACCAAACAAAGAGTTTTAGATTTCATTTTGCCACAGCTTAATTATATCCAATATACATGTATTTTATATCAAAACGCGCGTACAATTACAGAGTATTATAATCTGGCGGTAGATTTTTGATTGACACAATTCTCAAGGAATTCAGAGGGTTTTTGTGTATAGCGTATGTCACGCTCTCCTATATCTCTTCAGAGATTTCAGTTCGATCGACTTTGAAGAAACGGAAAATGCCGCGGTCACATATATTTATTCGTGCTTGAATTGCTAGCTTATTCATTCCTTACATATTTGTCTTTTATTTTTTGATGGTAGGTTTTTGGTTTTTATTTTAACCGTGCAGTAAAAGGCAAAAATGTATCAAAATCGTGCTGTTTTTATTGATAGACCGCCGTCGCCTCATCTCCATATGTGAAACAATGACCTTTTGTATAACATAAGTTTGATATGCTGATAAGATGTAGCCTGTATAGTCTGTTAGCCTGATTTTCAGACGGTCAGCGGTTCTCCGCTACACTACACTCCCCCGGAGGACCGCTGACCGTCTGAAAATCAGGCTAACAAAGATGTGAAGCTGCCACATTTGAGAACCAATCTCTGGCACATAGAAAACATTGTTAAAACGTCAGGCTTATTGGGTGCATTCTATTACTACTTGTTCTCAAAAGCGCTGCATCGTGAGATTTCATTGTTTCGTGATCATGACGTCATTGTTCTACTCACTCTTTCATTGATTGCGCCGGTTTTTCCCAGTCAAACATGTGACCATCCGAGAGTGGACTGTTGAGATCCCTGTCGGTCAGGACGAGGTTGGTCAGCGGTCGAGGAGTGTAGAGATCATCGTTGTAGCATCCTACTTTTGTGACTTTCACTGCGCAATTACTCAGCTGTTCTATTGATAAGCAACATCAACGTATTTGTATATAAACTGACGTAATTGCGACTATCATTTTAGCTCCAGGGGGGGGGGGGGGGGGGGGGGGGTGGGGGTTACTCGTGATTTAAAGAGACGCGAAATGCGAAGGACTTTTGTGTTGGAAATTTGTGACTTCGGTGTATCTGGACGAGATTATCGGGTATAAAATACACCTATTCCAAATATCATTGTCCGGGCCGAAAGCAACAAGCAAGAAGCTGATGACCGCAAAGGACTTTGGGAATCTCCTAATTAATTAATTTATCCGTGGTACTTGAGAAGTTATCCCTACGAGCGTTGAATAGCAATCATTTGGAACTATTCGGCCATTTGAAAATGCATGTTGTCACAATGTCTACGGATGAATAAATGAATATGGAGAAAGTCCCAATGCCCTTTGCGGTCGTCAGCTTCTTGCTTGTTGCTTTCGGCGCGGACAACGATATTTGGAATAGGTGTATATACAGTGAGTGTTTGGGTTCATTTGTGACATTCCGTTCAACTAGTCTGCGAACAGTCCCTCCTTTTCCCTCCAGACTCAGTGAAGACGAGTTTTTAGAATCCCGTGGACGCGGATCGGCTTTTCCCGAAATCGATATCGGTTTTAATTTTCTCTCGTTCGACTGATTCTGGAGGGAAAAGTCTACTTTCAACTGGTCGGTGACCATTTTTCAGATTCATGCGGGATTTTCCCTTAGTTAACTGGAATGTTGAAATTGCATGAAAGTGCCTGCAGGCGCGGTTATTACGCATGATGACGTCACTAATGTTACAAGTAGTCTTACCAGCTGCATTGCCAGACTCCAGACTTGGCGGGAATCCTTGGTATCCTAGCAACCGATGTAACAAATTAGAAACACAGTCAGTCGTTACTCTCAGTTTCAACAGCCGAGCTCAGTCTCTGATCGCAATTTCCGCGGATGGTCGCTATACTTACGAGGCCTAGTAGTCGCTGCTAGTCAAAACTGTATAAAATTGCGGTTCCATGCTAAGTATCATTATTAATAAACCATTCATTCATTCATTCATTCATTCATTCATTCATTCATTCATTCATTCATTCATTCATTCATTCATTCATTCATTCATTCATTCATTCATTCATTCATTCATTCATTCATTCATTCATTCATTCATTCATTCATTCATTCATTCATTCATTCATTCATTTATTCATTTATTCAAATTAAAACCTGATTTTTTATGTTATTCAGTAATTTCATTTTTTTTTTTCAATTCTTCAGTTTTGCGTTGTTTGTTTTAAATTTCAGAAGAAGATTGATTGATTGAATGAAGTATAATAACAATGACATTCAATTAAGGTTATATCTAACAAGGTAAAACGATAAGGCAACTAAAGAAATCATGACTCAGTAATTAGTGAGTTTTCTTTGAGACCAAAATTCTGAAGGATATAGCAATAATAATTTATATAGTCCTTTTTCGATGGATTTTAGCTTAATTATATTCTTATTCATATACGTACTATAAATGCCCCAAATTGGATGATTTTCGATTGAAAACACAAACTTCCTAATCAATTTCGAGTTTTCGTGTCTTCTTATCTCTCGGCAATGAAAATATACTTAATATTAGGAGAACGCAAGGTCAATCTTCTGCAATTTTTAAGGTACAGAAAAAAAGCTTTTCTAAAAGTTTCAAACTCATTTTTGTGAAGACTCACAAGTCTGTTTTTCCTTGTGTTAGTCACAGACACTTGCTGTCACACTTGTCACCGATATATAAAAGCCTAAATCCGATGTCTGGAAAATTCGATGTAAAAATATCGGTGTAGGGCTTAAACGTTGGATGAAAAGTAGTAATTAAGAATAAGCAAAACGAAAGATAGAGAAGAAAGTTAGAGAAGCGAAGACATACTTTCACAAAACTGATTGTGAAACTGACTCGTATTTCAAAAAACTTTGGGACAACGGGCGATCAGAAATGGATGATCTGAGATCAAGAAGAATTATGCGGCAAGGGCCTTTGAGCCGGGGTGTCTGAGGGTCTTTCGTTAGTAACTTGCACAATTCATTCATTCAACCTCAAGCTTGGAACCACGCTTGGTGTTCGAACGAGATATGGTTAACGTGAATTTTCAGAATTTTCAAAAGTTCATCAGATCGATCGTTGTCAACGTTTTTTGAAATAGGTGTACTGAAGCGAACATTGTACCGACTTCAGCTAGGGAAACTTCGTTTGACTGCTCTGTTATTTATTTAGATCCTATTCTTGAGACAAGGAAATAAAACGAGCGCCTTTGAAATAAGTTTATCTAACATGAGACGAAGAAAACTTGCCGAGGGGGACATTGGGGGGTTCTGAACACCGCAACACCGCAAAAAATTTCCGAAAACACCGCATCACCGAAAAAACCCGAAAACTGACCAAAGCGAAAAAAAGGGTTTGACACCGCAACTTCACAAGTAATATATCGCTTCACCGAACACCGTAGGTTTAGAAACACAAATCCCGCAGGATTTACGATCACCGCAACACCGCAATGTTTATTTTTTTTCACCGCAACACCGCAATAAAAATTGCCCAGCATCGCAACACCGCAAACCCCAATGCCTTGCCGACACGGGACGGATTGTGATCAGACTAACCATACCTTGTATCAGTCCAATGTATGCATCTTTTTGGCCTGCTCAGCGTGTAGAACAAACAGAAATAATTCAGTTATTTTCGCAACATAATCATTACCACTTGTTCTTCTAACTGCCTACCTTTTACTGAAGAATATGGCCCAAACAGCACTAGAACAAACAGTGAAACTATTGTTCTAATTTTCATCTTCGATAATGAGCTTCATAAACATGTATTTGGGTATCTGTACTACGGCGGTAGATGGCCTATAAGTCTACAGGAACAGAATTTAGAATCTGAGAGACACTCAGGAACGAAAGTGAAGAACCAAGAATAAATCTGAGAGCAAAATACGATAAAGGTCTTGACACTATTTTGCACTTCTAAGACGGACTTCTCCGGGCCCCAATAGAGAAAGACAAACAATGTTTGACAAGTTGATCGATACAGATTTCCTTACTTTTAGTGGAGATTTTCCGGTTCTTTTAGTTTTAATATCCACTAGATATACAAATGTGCTTTAATGATACCAATATCAACATTAAAATGAACTAACCTTCTTGTCGTTTTGTTATCGATTGTTCATTTTGTTTATCAGCGAAATCTCCATCTTCAACTTTTACTTTATTTCCCCTTCGAAGTTACTTTTTGTTCGGTTTATTAAATAACATTTCGGAAATGTGCCGTATTGATTACAGTATTAATTTTATTTACAGGATATATATATTTTTCATTTACAAAAACTCTTATATTCCCCTTTATCTTCTTTTTCCTTTTTCTTTTTTTTTCTTTTTTTTTCTTTTTCATTTTTTTCATTTTTCTTTTTCTTCTTTTTTTGTATTTTTACTTTCGTTGTTATCTGTATTGTGTGTAACCGTTGTCTGTTCAATATATAATGAAATTACGGAACGTTTTTCTTCATATTTCTATATTTTATTTGTCGTTTTTCACTTTTTTACTTCGTTATTTCACTAATGAATATAAAGAACTTGAAAACAAAGTTGATTTCGATTGTTTGACGGACGCGAGCTGACACTCATCGTTTTCATTCGTTTCCGGCCTCATTCATCCGATCCATAATTCCACTCTAATGTTCCTTATAAAAGAAATCGATACATCGGCCAATGAAAACGAATTAATGCACACACCTCTCCATTCCTGATCAAATACAGCTTATCCTTGGTCGATTGTACCTTTGACAAACGCGACGCAGTTCATTCGAAACTGTTTGTCATCGAGTTTGTAAGGTTCGTACACAAAGAGATTACTTCCTCTGCCTTTTGTGATACTTAATTTTATTGAGTTGGTATTGAAGGATATTAAACCTCGGACGCGTTACATGATACAATCAAGCGAAAATAAAGTATGACAAAATCGATTTCAAAAATCGCTCTCTCAACAACATCTCACCTCTATCATTTACTGTAAAAGGCCGCCAAATTGAGTAAATTCCTAAAAGTTGGAGTCCGGTAGCAGCTTCGTCGTGCGTGGTACACACTTTCCCGATAGCCAGTTCGAAAGGACGTCATCTAAACTCACAGAATATCACACTTGTTTGGCCATAAATTCCACTTCTAATATGACAAAGTCCAGCCAAAGATAAGCTAAATTCCACTTTCGCCGATACAGAAGCATACTGAGTAAATATACTGTTTTCACCGTTGTTTTTCACTCGATGAAACGCTTCTGTCAAGATTATTTGGATCGCCATGTTTACATAAGTAGCCTGGCCTGTTAGATTACACAGGAAACCCAGAGATAGTTAGCTGAGTTAGGCTCAAAAAGCGAGAAATAGGAGAGACGATGGAGGGGAGGGGGTTCAACTTTGGGCTTCCTGTGGTAAATACCATTTTCGCATCTTTTTGCTAAATTTGCAATTATTTTAAAATGTAGAGGCTGTATGATCAAGATCGCTTCACACTATTAGTTTGTGATTCAGATTTCACATAGTTTACATGAATTTGAGCATAATCTTTTGATTCTGGGTAACTCCGCTGACACAAATAATCGTAGACGCAAAATGTCTCTGATTTCTGGCAATTGGCTTTTCAGCCCCTGCACTTTGACTGGTCAGCAGTTTCTGTATGCAGTTCACTGCAATTGCCCTATTCACTATGACGTCACATCAAAACAATCTATTGTTTAAACGCTAAGGATCATGGTCGCGAGAGGGGGACAAAACAGCAACAACATTTATAAATAAATGTATTTTACAGACCGTCCGGAAAGTGATAAAAGTTACCAAACACAGTAAATATTGTGGGAAAAGCATCGATGGACATAATATCTGGAAACTAGCCAATTTGAAATCAAGCGAACCGCAGCAGAGCAGAATTAGTTCAAATTTCTATTGTTCTTCACGATTCTGTCCCCCTCATAAATAAGCCGTTACGTCATAATGGTATAGGGCAATTACCATTTTGTCTCGTCGTTGCCACAATGCCATTCTAGGTAATGAAAATAATTTGTTTTCTGTGTATATTTTAAATTAGTATGTTGGGAATTTTTGAGCATTTTAGAAAGACTTTTCCTAGCATTTTAGTGAAGAAGAGCAAAAATAAAAGCATATTGTGCCAATTAGCCTAATTGTCAACTTAAAATCACAAAATCCCGTGAGAAATATTTCACTATGATCAACTTTAAGTAACATGAAATAAAGAGTTCATCATGAAAACAAGATACCTAAGGCAACAGGGTAGCAAAGGGGGGGGGGGGGGGGGGGGTTGATTCACGACTCAAAAGAATCATTAAGCCATTTCACGCACGTCTTTCTTGCAAATTCACGGTTTTATCTTTTGTTTATGAAGTGTTTTTCACGATTCGTACGCGCCATGTTTGGGCCAAATCACGCGTCACGTGTAACCCCTTTGCTACCCTGAGGCAACAATCCACGAGAAAGTACACTGAAAAGCAGGAAAAAATACGAAATGTTTACTACTGGACTTTTATAAAAGAACTATGATATAACGCGCGCTCTGATTGGCCAAAGGATGCGTATTCCGCTTGCATTATGAGAGCACACAGCACGCGCGCGCAGATATTCAAACATTTTTGTAACGAACAAAATTGAAAACTTGCCTTAAAATCCGCTGATAGTTTCTTTGCTTGGACTTCAAAAGAATTCTTCATGTCATTATTAGGTCATTGAGGTTCTAAACCTCTTTTAATTTTTCTTTTTTACACACTTTTGTTGATCATCATTGGGTAACTAGTTTCGTCTTCTCAGTTTTCAAAGGGTTTGAAAAGGTCTAGAAGACGAAACTAGTTACCCAATGATGATCAACAAAAGTGTGTAAAAAATTAAAATTAAAAGAGGTTTAGAACCTCAATGACCTAATAATGACATGTCTTAAAATCATAATTGCATTTTATAAAAGCAGGAAAAAGTACGAAATGTTTACTACTGGACTTATAAATGCGTGACATGACACACGAAACCACGGCAGGCCTATATGTTAACCGTGACTTTTTAAGCTTAGTTTAGTTTGAATTATGTATAATACCATTAATTAATTATCATCGTCATTATAATTAGTAGCCTTTGAAGCTTATCGCAATTAGTAGCATTAGTTTGATTCGCTCGTTAGTAATCTAGATATTACAGTAAGTCCCTATTGTTCTCTATCTCTTCCAAACGACAAGGGTTTTTTTTAAAACGCTTTTTTTCTTCTCCGTTTTGGCCATTCGTCTTCACGGAAACGAATCGGAAACGAATCTGCTCCAGTTCTACAACGCTTTCCCAAGCGGAAAGGTGAAAACGATTCGACAACGTCCTATAGATTCTAACACTTACGTGTATACAGGGGAGAGAGAATACAGATAAGGACTTCTATTAGGATTAACAAAAGGTATCATTTAGTATTCTTTATCAGATAGAGATTACTAGCGATCAGATAGAGAGTGCATAATATCGAGGAAACATCATCTGGGTACTGATTGGTCAAGTGAACATAACAAAAATCTAGGTAGATTTTGAAACAATAAGAACAGGATTGATATTTAATAAATGTCAGGGAGTCTGGGATCAGTTCTGCGTCACTTGTTCTCATCGACGCCGTATAAAGTACGAGCTACCAGATTAGGAAACCTGTTGCTCTAAAGTAATGAACGTTCGCACAATAATTTCACTGTTTGTTCTAGTTCTGCTTGAATCATATTCTTCAGTAGAAGGTAAGCTTAATTAGAAGTTTCAAAAATCATAAGTATTTATTGCTTTTTTCCCTACATTCATCGAAATGAAAGCACGATGTATAGCTCTTTGCCGGTGTAAAGAATACTAATAAGGGAAGGTCTCATGGATATTGGTGTAGTATCATACATACATCGTTTATTGTACCTCCCAATATGGGCTTTTCAGTTACAAATAATATAATATAATATAGTACTGATCGGTGCGCATGTGTAAGCAACACGATACTGCTATGTTAATTTGTGTTTTCCTTGCTCTTTTTTTACTGAAATCATCCGAAATGTATTACTTTGGAATATTGTTTTTGAAGCTGTTCAATAACTGAAACTCGCAGATCGTGTTTTATCGGGTCTAAAACCGATAAAACACTCCTGCTCGTTTATCAACAGTACGTAAATGGTAAATGGTGTGTAAAAAAATAAATAAATAACTGTTTATTTAAGTGTCCAATGTGTTCTAGTGCTTGCGCACTAATTGGGGGACACTGTACTCTCACACACACTACCACTACATTCTAATATTCTGTACATACAACTTTCAGCTCACTAATTGGGAGACACTGTACTCTCACACACACTACCACTACATTCTAATATTCTATGCATACAACTTTCAGCTCACTAGTTCGTTTTTATTGAGGGAGGAAAACCGGAGTATCCGCAATCTCGTCCCCAGAGCCCACGTTCCTCTTGGTCAGCACCGAGAAACGAAAGGCTCTGGCCGCAACCGATTTTTGTAGCATTCTGATTGGTTTGGCAAAACAATAGAAGGACCGGAAGTAAACTCACTACATGTAGTTAGAAAATGGCGGAGTTTACCACGGTTTACGCGGAACTCCCGAGAGCTACACGCTGTCCCAAAACTCGCTAAAAACCATTCTAATCGCTAAACAAATGACACACAGGACTGAAGTAGATATTAATCTTTATTGTGAAAGCAGTTTTAGAAGTACTTGTATTGTAATACAAGATATCAAAAGGACAGGATTCTAGAACTGAATTCACGGCCAGAGAAGGGCTAATTTTAAAATGGCTATAACTCGATCAATTCTCGTCCAAATCGCTTCAAATCTTCACAGCCAATAAATAAATGATTGAAGAAGATACAGAGGACTTTATAGAGGATTTTATTTTATAATTAACTGTATTATCTTATTGATTTTATTGACATCCACATACATTCTCTTATAATAATGTACTGATACACAGCTTGGGCTACCTGTGGAACATGCGCAGTCTAAACTTTCGGTCCGAGATTTTCAGACTAAAATCGGTTGCAGCCAGAGCCTCTCGTTTCTCGGTGCTGACCAAGAGGAACGTGGGCTCTGGGGACGAGATTGGAGTACCCGGAGAAAACCCCTCGAAAAACCCTTGTAAATGTTCAAAACAATGTAAATTTTATTTACACACCATCTCGATCATCCGATCCAATATATTTTGTATGATTAGGACAAGTTCAATGTGATGTGAAATTCACAAAGGTTGGATGCTTCAAAGATGATCTCTACCCTCCTAGACCACTGCCTGACCTCATCCTCACTGACATGGATCCAAGCAGTCCTGTCTTCTCTCATCAGTTGTTTGACTGGAATGACATGGACCAAGCATTATTAAGGTGTGTAGAAATTCGCCCAATAGGATATCATCAAACGTGACGTCATGATTAATGAACCAATGAAATCTCATGAAGGATTGACGTCGTGCATAATTAATATTCGTGGTTTTCGATTAACGGACGTCAAACAAAACTATCCAATCACTTCATTTAAAAATAACTGCACATCAGATCTCTGGCCCTGGTGGGATTCGAACCCAGGACCCTTGCAACGGATATCACCGATGCTCCCGGCCGATGCTCTACCAGCTACAAGGACAGACTGGAAGCTAGCGCGCAGGCCGAGGGTAATTTATGGAAATTCGCGACATATATAAATTATACACAATATACTATGCATATACACAATATACTATACAAAAATATACTATATACTACATACAATATACTATGCATATACACAATATACTATACACAAATACTACTATACACATACATTATACTATGCATATCAGTACACAATATACTATACACAAATATACTATACACAAATATACTATATACTACATACATTATACTATGCATATACACAATATACTATACACAAATATACTATATACTACATACATTATACTATGCATATACACAATATACTATACACAAATATACTATACACAAATATACTATATACTACATATACTACATACAATATACTATGCATATACACAATATACTATACACAAATATACTATACACAAATATACTATATACTACATATACTACATACAATATACTATGCATATACACAATATACTATACACAAATATACTATACACAAATATACTATATACTACATACATTATACTATGCATATACACAATACTAGGAAAGGGTATAATTAGGGTATCTTTATAGCACTTTAGTTTTCTCTCAATTTCTAATTAAAGGAGAACTGAAGCCTAATTGTATCTATAGATAAAAACAAAGAGAATGTTGTGTACATTCATTTTCTGAAATAATTTCCAATTCTTTTTATTTTTATGTAGAAGACTGAACTTGAGTTTTAATTCTAAAAAGACATGGATTACCGCTGAATTGAGCGCGGCTCACTTCAGTAATTATTCCCCATGTCTGACGTCACCTATCCCAAGGGAAAGTGCAATCACAATGTAGAGTAATTATAAGTACATTGTATTTTCTTGAACCCGAGAGAATGTTGTGAGCGGATTTTAATATTCCCCATTAACGACGTCACAAACAAAAAGCGGATCTGAGCCGACGGTAAAACGGCAAAATGGCGGATGATATTCCATACTGATACTGAGCGTACATTATGTTGATATCTAAGAAAGATTTGCAAAAAATTAATACTCAAGTAATGCTAATATAAGACATATCTAACTTTTTTGAGAAAATAAATTTTGCCTTCAGTTCCCCTTTAAGTGTTTCATACTAGTGCTACGCGGCCTCAGAACTGTCTATTGCTCGTTTACATGTTACGTTAGGATAGAGTCGTCAGTTTTCGTATGAGTGGGAAATCTACGGCACGGAGTTACGGTCACGGTACGGAATGGAAGCCATCTATTCAACCAATCACAGCACGCAAAATCATTGCTAACCAATCAGAATGCTTGGACACGGCACGGTCACCGCACGGCACGAACCGTACCGTAACTACTTCCCACTCATACAAAAACGACTTTAGTGCCGTATTTCATTCCTTGTGTGTATATTGAGCTACTTTGTTTATTCAGTATTATTATTATTCTTTCTTCAAAAGCCTATCTTGTCGCTGCGCCGTAGTAGCAAACCACAAGGGCTACACGTACTTTTCACTGCAAAACTATGGCGAGTGTTGGAGTGGTAAAGATGCCAACTCGACCTACGCCGATGACGGCCCATCAACGACATGTATCGGGGCAGGCTATGAGCGTTGTGGTGGTGGAGATACACTTTGTACTGGAGTGGGATACAGCAACTTTGTCTACATGGTTAAAGGTCAAACGTCTCTCTCTCAATCTTTTAATTGTTAATTATGATTGGTACACACTGTAATAGTTCCGAGAAAGATAGGGGGAGGGGTACTCAATGATTTTGCCCCGAGGCCCAAATTCTTACCCTTTTAAATACCACCTGTTGGATGTCGACGAAGAAACTGGCTTTGTTCATTTAGTGAATTGATAAATCTTGCACAAGATCACTAATATCATTGGATTAAGAAAGATGTATTTGAAATGCTGTTGTTCAATTTCTACTGAGTTAATGAAAATATTTGGATAATTCTGAATTTCAGCTCCACCTTGTGATGACAATTACCCCATCTGTGCACACTATTCCGCAATCAACCTGTGTAATAAGGAGTTTCCTCAAGTACTTCAATATTGCAAGAAGTCCTGCAAGTTATGCTAGGAAGCAGTGGTATGATCACAGGCAGCCCAAGCAATCAACATGTAAAAAATTAAGAAAAATAAAAACTTCTATGAAATGAAAAATATATTGTGTCTTGTTGTATATATTATTTACGGGTTAGAGACTGATGTGAGTGCTTTACCGGCAAATAGACGCACGCGCTGACTGTAGAATGAACGAGAATTCAAATACTGCTCGAGGCGTAGCAGAGTGCAGTATGAAGAATTTCGAGTTCATTCTACAGCCAGCAAGTGTGTCTATTTGCCGGTAAAGCACGAACTAGAAGTCTCTAACCCATTTATTATTCAAACTGAATACACTGCAGTTGTGAAATGTTCAAAATATAATTTTAATCACGGTAAATAAAGCAAAAATATATTTAGCTAGATCTTCCGACGCTTCCGCTGGATATCTCCTCTACAACCATTCCAATTGCAACTATTCTACAAAGAAAACCCGAATAAAGCATTTATTTTTTTGTTTTTAAGTCATAACAAGGCAAGTTTCATTCATCATTTTTAAGGTTTGAGATTTTTCACTCAACGAACAAGAACTGAACCGACGGCAAAAAGTTCTTGTTTTGAATAATAAATACCTTAATTTCATCACTGAAACTCCACAACGAGTTTGACGAACAGTCGTTTTAGGCTGAGCACCTGCTATTATTTCGTCTATTTCTTCTTTAGCTAGTTGGTTAAACCTGTCTTTGTCAGGATCAACAGCCGCCATGACACCGCTGCACCGTGCGTAAAACTGTGATTGACGGCACTAGTGCCGTTGTCATCAGATAACACATGATCACGTGATCGAGTTTAGCCAATCAGAAGCCACAATTTAGTACAGTGTATGAAGTTTGAATAATAATTATAGATAAAGTCATTTCTGGTAGTTTTATCCACATTAGACGTTGTTTTTATTATTTCCCCCCCTCAGTATTATACAGTGACAAGGCAGGAAACTACGAGCGCTAGCTGCAACGGCTACCACACGATTTTTACCCCTAAAATCCCTCAATTCCCCCAACAAAAACTCCACAGCACACACTCGTGCTTGATGGAATTTAGAGCTCCTCGCATTGCTGGTTTGCAATACACGTTACGGCGGCCATCTTGGTTGAACTTCAACAAATGATTGCCCATTAAGCCTGGTTCACACGACGACATAAACATAGACATAAACATAAGCATAAGCATAGCACGTGTGAACCGGTGCGACATAAACATAGTCATAAACATAAACATAAACATAAGAAAACGAAACTTTTCCATTCCTTATGACTATGTTTATGCTTATGTCGTTATGTTACACGTGTGAACCGAAGAAACATAGACATAAGCATAAACATAACGAGTACTTCTCGATAATGCGAACATTTTGACCAGCGGAAATGCACTCACTCGAAAAAAAAGATGGCGGAAGTAGTACAGTTCCCTGTCACCTAGCTGTAGCTCACGAACCAGGTTTTCGTATTCTCCCTTATCTTTTCTCCTTCTAAAAACGTTTCTCACCCAAACAGTTCTCTGTTTAGCCTGCCGCCGTACATTTCTAATTGATGCTATCCGTCTCTTTCTTCGATAACGCAGTAAAAGCGATAAAAGTTCAAGAGTCCTTCGCCTGTTGAAAGCCGCCATCTTGAAAGTGTCAATTTCGCAGCTCGTTACTGCGCATGCGTATGTGCGAAAGCTTATGTTTATGTCTATGTTTATGTCGTCGTGTGCGTGAACAAGGCTTTAGTGTCTATTGTTTGTTCAACCAACATGGCCGCCGTGTCTTTATCTCTTGATTCTCAAGGGATTGATTGCAAACCAAGAATTGATATCTGCTGGCGGCTCGGAGCTCTAAATCCCATAAAGTACTCGCGTTTATTCTTTAACCCTTACTTTAAAACTGTATAGCCTATCCGATGTGCTAGAGAGAAGAATGTTGAATCCATACAAATGATATTCCCACTATTATCTTTCATTGATGGTAAACTCCTCGAAAAACTCGTAACTAATTCAAAACGGGTGTTGCTACGTAGCACGCAGTTGATGTAATATATTCATAAAAATACAATGAATAACACATAAAACAATAGATAGAACGACAATAGAATACAATAGATTCTATGAATATATTACATTAACTGAGTGCTACTTAGTTTTTCCCAATTCAAAACACTTGAACCCATTCTTCCAACAATTTCCACAGACCGCGCGGGTTGAAATTCACACGGATTTATCTCAGGAGAAAATCCATATGTTTGGAACACACGAGCCGATTTCTAAGAAATTTGCATGTATCATCATGATCGATGTTAGGGGAATAGAGGGTTTGCACGATCACTTGCCGGCAGCCATGACAGGGGGCAGGAGAAAGGAATACCTTTTTCCTAAGGAATTGAATTAGCCATTAACAAAACGAGCAGGGGACTGGGAACGAGTTTATTATAATTAATGCATTTACGAAATTAAAAATTAGCATCTGTGCAAAGTTTGATGTGATTTGAGCGAATTCTGTCGAAATTATAATGTTTTGAAATTGTGTTGTCCAGCCAAAATTTTACAGTGGATCTTTGGTTCGGATAAACAACAGCGTAAAAAATTTACAGAGTTTGTATGGGAAAATAGACATATTTGGTGCCCTCTGGCATCGTCAATATTAAGCCGAAAGTTCACCAAACTTTTCAGACTAGCTAAGTTTGATCTGCTCTCTCAGAAAATGATGCCCATTTTTGATAGTTTCTTATTTAATTAGTTTTACGGACTTGGTCCCAGTCCCCTGATCGTTTTGTTATTGGCTAATTATTTCTCAATATGTAAAATTATTTAATTTATTGTTCCTGCCCCCTGTCATGGCTGCCGGCACGTGATCGTGCAAACCCTCTATTTCGGGACCCCAGAGTATCTAGTAAAGTAAACATTATGTATTAATCGAATGTCTAGCTTTATTAAGAATCACAACCTTTATACAATCACAACCTAGGTTTTGCCCTATTATACAGAATATTTATTAAAATTACATCTATTAGAAGGTTTCCTTGTGAAACCATTGAAATATATAGGTCAACCTGCGAGCTTAATAATCTATTGGATCGGTTTAATACACCTATAATACATCGCATCCATACTCTCCAGCACAAGCAACCATCCACGTCATCATATTTAGATAATGGGACATTTCACATACCAAGCAAACATTAGTCAAGCGTACGTTGGTTCACAGCAATGGACCTTTTCGTAGTTTCCCAGAATGCTTCATGATTCTGCGCGCGCAAGCGAGGTCAGGGAAAAAAATATTTAGAATTGATCGTGTATTGAGGAAAATATGATTACTGTATCTAATCATGAACAGGAAAAAACTATTTTCTTTGGTTGAGAATTTGCATCTATCTTTGTAATTCTTCTTACGCACTTTTAATTTAAAAGTCTAAGTTTTCTACTGAATTTCTTCATTCTCTCTTAATATTTTTTAATCTATGTTGTACCCTGACCTCGCTTGCGCGCGCAGAATCATGAAGCATTCTGGGAAACTACGAAAAGGTGAATCAAAGATACGATGCTCACTCATTCATATGCATATGTTTTATCAGTCCCAATCATTCACCAGACCTTGTAGAAATAACGCCATGCATTTTAAGCGGGATTTTGGTCCCTATACAGTCAAAATCTTAGTGGACGGTTTCTTTTGCTGGAGAGAATATTTGTTGATAATATTGATTGACAAACTATTCAGTAAAGCTTGGTAATATGTTTTGATTTTATTTTGATTTGAGCGCCGAACGTTTATTTCACTGAGCTGCTTTTTATTCCACAGTCTGGGAAATATACGACATTGCACGCCCTTCTTGACTTTGTCATCCAACATGGCCGCCATCTTTGTCATTTTATTCCCCAAGGATTGATTACAAAGCATGCAAGACACGCCGGCCATGTTGGATGACATTAACTAAAGATAGCTTCTTACGGTTGTCATCCAACATGGCCGCCATCTTTGTTATTTTATTCCCATAGGAATGATTACAAGCCAAGACACGGTGGCCATGTTGGATGACATTAACTAAAGATAGCTTCTTACGTTTGTCATCCAACATGGCTGCCATCTTTGTCATTCAATCCAAAATAAAAAGCAATTTCTTGGTTTCCATTTTTCTGCCGTTGATGTAAAACAATGACAAACCGTGTGTTGGTTTGCATTCGTTACTTTGGAAATACAACGACAAACTGAGCCGAACACGACCGTACGTACAGAAGTGTAAAAGATAAAAATGGCAGCCATGCCACTCAAGTTATTAAATACATTTTATTGTTTTTTTTCACTAGGTTTAAACGTGCTACGACTGCATTGCAGTCTGACTACGATTTCGCTTTCATACATGTGTACACCTAATTGCATATAGGTTGCAGGGTTAATATTGACAACAATAACAACTCGTTAATTGTACCTCGGGTCTAAAATAGATATTCATGAAAGGCATACGCGAAACGATTTCTGGGAAATCGCCATTATTCATTCAAAAAACATTATTATTATTATTATTGTTGTTATTATAATTTCTTAGATGAATAGTTCTTGGATTTTGGAAAACAAGAAAACATTTATTTCAACTGAATGAAATTCGGCAACTTTGCTGTTTTCCCCCAGACACCCTTGCGCTCGCGCTCGCGATTTAATGTGCATGGTTTTCAACCCTACAGCGTTTATGAAATAAGGAATATAATTTTTCTATAAATAACATTCATTTATTTATTTGTACTTTGGAATTAAGGATACGGTTCACCTTGAGTGGAAAAAGTTTGACGATTTTTTGTTTTTGTCACTAACGGATGGATTTCATATCGAAATTTCATTTTTTAGTATTTTCTGGTTGAAAATGTTTTTTATTTACGAGATATTCGCAAAAAAAACGGATTTCTGATTTCTAAACACAACGCCTTTGGTGTCATAATCCCATTAGGACCGGGAGTCCTGTAATGCTTCTTTCGGTACCTTCTCTTGATCCTGTCACTATTTCGCTTTTTTTGATTTCGGAATATTATTATTTTACGATCGTAGCAGGCAGCCTCGCGAACACTTTGAAGTTTGAGCGCAAACGAGAGCAATAAGTAATACGACCTTACTATTTCCTGCGTCCTCAATGTAAACAATGTGGTGAAGGATGAACGTGATTGGATGGCATGGTGTCTGTTACAGGAAGTGGGCGTGACAATGTTTGCAAACTTTCAAAGGTCATTTTCTCCGTGTTGAGTTTTCGCAAAGTTACCAAGATATTTTTGAATTAATAGGGTACTTAGATTTGATGGATTTTGCTAAAACTTTGACACAAGTTAGCAGACTAACTGAAGAAAAAAACTTTGTCAGGGAATTTTGATTTTGATTTTTGCTCAAAAATTATAACGTGTTAACTGAAGAAGAAACAACATTTATGATTGATTAAACTTCAACTAAGATAACTTTTGATCAACATCGAATATGACAAAAGCCTGACACAGTTTGACAGGTCAAAGTGTCATGATTAATATGGTATAAAGATCAATAGAGTCGGATGTAACACAAGGTCTATTAATTCGGTCAAACGGAGATGGTCGTTTTCAAAACAATGAGCCGCGACGTCTCCATTTTTAATTTAAAAGAAAATATCACGATATTGTAGCGATCTTCATTCTATTAGCTTTAAAATGATGTCAAGTTGATGGGAATTGGTCAAATAATAAGCAAATTATTATTTTTTTCCGAGACGTACCCGCCAAGGTGAACCGTATCCTTAATGAGTGTGGCTTATTTGAATTGTGATTTTCGGCCTAGAAATACCTTGTCAGGAAAAACTCCTGGAATACGGAATCTCCCGTGATTCTTTGCGGCTTCAGACTCTGCTCTCGTCTCTATCTGATTAATCATACTTTCTTTTTAAAACGGGTGTATTAAAATGACAGACCCCTTAAGTTCATTATTTGTATACTTATTTGTTTTTTCTTGGCTGCATGTGAGGTCTCAGTGGTATTACAACCTGGATCCAGACATTAGTTCGATTTAACATCGTATGCCATATTTGAGATTCGTCCTCATTTGAGTCGTCCCATTCATTAGCACTTTCACCACTACCCAGTCTCACTCCTCCAAGGAATTCATCACGTGACATCATGTCATGGTCCCAGATAGTTATCTCCAGGACCCTCTCGTTCAAGTCGTCAGTGGAGAGGTCTTCGTAAGAGAGTCTGTGGTTCCACACGGGGTTCAGGGTTCGTTCGATTTTCTTGGTTTGTTGCTTTGTCTTTCCTTTTTTGTCAGGAAGAAGGGATCTAGACAGATGACATCAATCAAGCAATCAATCAGTCAATGAATGAATTAATCAATCAATCAATCAATCGATTAATTAATCAATCAATCAGATGGTCAGTCAATCAGTCGGTCGGTTGGTCCATCAGTTAGACAGTCATTTAGTTATTCTCCTTTCCTACACTTCCATCTCCCTCCATCTGCCTCCTCTCCGTCCTGGCACTCTTTTCTACCTCATATCTTTCTATCTACCATCTCCAATGTACCCGCCCATGCCTTCTTTCTACATTCAATTTTTATTTTCTCTCCCTCGCCCTCCCTCGCATTCTTTCTTCCTCCCTACCTGTGTACCAAACAGTGGACAACATAAAAACTCCAAAGCAAATCAGAGAGTTATTCGGCATCTTCGTACTCTTACATTTTACAAAATGGATCGGACATTCCATCAGCATCTTTGCCAGGAAGGTTTTTAGCTTCGAGAACTTGAAGCTGTAGCTCTCCTTTGGACGGCAAAGACTTTTTGCCTTTCCTCTTTACCTTGTCTCCTGTGACGTACTTGACGGCTAGAATCAGCTCGGGATGTATCTCATTATCATGTTCTGTCTGTAGGATAGAAAGATGAGCGCAGTTAAACATCTCCAAGTAACCACATTTTCTAAGACTTGTTCAAACACCTCGAAACTGAATAACTGAGGTAGCTTTACGTATACTGTTTAATAAACGAGCAGGAGTGTTTTATCGGGTTTAAAACCACGAGCGGCGAAGCCAAAAAAAATGCATTTTCGGATGATTTCAGTAAAAAACAGCAAGGAAAACACAAACATAGCAGTATCGTGTTGCTTCTAACGTCTCACACATGCGCACCGATACTACTAATACTCTCAAAAAGATCCCACATTTGAACAACGTTCCGAAAGTGTGACCAAGGAGCAATCTTTCCGGACAACATCTATGTCGTCCCGTACAGGGAACTGGGAGGTCAATGATACGACACCAATATGAGACCTTCCCTTATCATGAGTATTCTTAAAATAAAGAGAATACTAATGAGGATGAACTTTATATAAAATTTCATCTTCGTTAGTATCCTTTATATAAAGAATATTAATACTAATAAGCAGTGCATTACCGGGTATAAAGGTACATGCACGTGATGGATTTCGTCCTTCTGATTGGACGAATTGCTCATTAAGTATGCATGAGGATGACTCAGTACACTCACCTTTTCACACAGTGTGTGCCACTTAGCTATCGAATTTTCCAGGGAATTTCCACTCTCGACAAATTCTTCAATGGGGATCACGATCTCACCCAGAAAGTCATTACGTCCAAAAAGGTCGTCGTTCCAAACAGTGAGTGACAGAGTACGAGTCAGTAACTCGTCGTATCTGATATGGTACTAGAGGAGGAATATAATAATAATAATAATAATAATAATAATAATAATAATAATAATAATAATGGAACTTTATTAATAATCATCATCATAATAATAATAATAATAATAATAATAATAATAATAATATTATAATAATAATAATGGAACTTTAATAATAATAATATCATATCATAATAATAATAATAATAATAATAATAATAATAATAATAATAATAATAATAATAATAATAATAATAATAATAATAATAATAATAATAATAATAATAATAATAATAATAATAATAATAATAATAATAATAATAATAGGGTGGTTGAGCATGATCCTCAAAATTAAATTAAATAATACCCAGATATTTATCGGTATTCCGGTGGATAATTAGGTTATGCCAAAAAAGCAGCTCAAAATAATTTTTTGCAACACTTGTCAAATTTCTCGCGCGCTGATTGGATAAGAGCCATAGAATGACGTTTCGCTCGCGCACGGAACCAGCGCGCGCTTGAATCAGATTTTCTTTCAATTTTCTTTATCGTTTTGGGAGCCTTTTCTGCTTTCCTGGGTTAATGTTGTTGTAAAAAAAGGAACATGGTTTTCCATTGTCTGTACTCTTAACTCTCGACAAGTAGTATTAGTATATATTATTATTATTATTATTATTATTAGTTGTAGTAGTAGTAGTAGTAGTAGTAGTAGTATATATATTATTATTATTGTTGTTGTTGTTGGTTGTGGTAGTGGTGGTGGTTGTAGTTGTAGTAGTAGTAGTGGTAGTAGTTATTTCACTGCAAAGTTTTGAACATTTTATGGCGTCATCTAATAAAAATAATAATTATTATAATAATAACAACAACAACAATAACTACAAAGCACATCGCCCACCACCACCACCACCACCAACATTACCACTACTACCACTATCACTACCAACAACAACTTTCGTATTGTGTGGTTGCGTAGCAAAATCAAAACGGTGGTATAAGATTGATTTTAGTTTTGTGATGTGAATAAATTTAACCTTGAAAATGGCGCTTTATAATATGATGATGATGATGATGATGATGATGATGATGATGATGATGATGATGATGATGATGATGATGATGATTCAATAAACACTGTTTACCTTGATTGTTTCATCAAACTGGGGGTTTAGATTATCTCGCACTGTTTTCGTTTTTCTCTTGCTTCTTTTATCAGGCAAAAGATAGGTCTTTACGTATCTGCAATAAGTGAAAAATAATAACTGAATCCTCCTCTTTGATTTCCCGAGGAGAAGGAAAATGTGGTTCTGAAACGCAAGTTAAGTTGGCTGCCGCGAAAAAATGTTGACATTGGACAATGGAAAGCTTCTTTAATTCTACGGGTTATTATCTGGATTAATGCGTCTTTTGTCAAGGATTAGCAACTCGAAACTGGAGTATTAGTGTTTGCCTGTTTGTTTCAGTGTAACAGTTTGTCTGTCAGTTAGCTGTTTGTGTGTTTGTCTCAGTGCAGCAGTTTGTCTGTTTGTCTGCCGCTTGCCTGTCTGTCTGTGTCTGTCTGTCTGTCTGTCTGTCTGTCTGTCTGTCTGTCTGTCTGTCTGTCTGTCTGTCTGTCTGTCTGTCTGTCTGTCTGTCTGTCTGTCTGTCTGTCTGTCTGTCTGTCTGTCTGTCTGTCTGTCTGTCTGTCTGTCTGTCTGTCTGTCTGTCTGTCTGTCTGTCTGTCTGTCTGTTAATGGTTTTCTGCGACTAATAAAGTCCATTCATTATTTGTTTGTTTTAGCTTAAACACATGACATAATCATATAAACATATTCATTACTTACGGGTCAGAACTTTGCCTTTTCTGATCGACAGCAGCGATGTTATTGGCTGTATGCACGTGCACGGTGAACGTTTTCGATTCTGTACAATACTCTAAAGTAAGATAGACTTCGCCAGATATCCTATACTGTGAAGGGCTTTTGTCATCGCTTTGTGATGCCTTTATAACCTTCTCGTCGTCCTTAAAACAATAAAACAACACGTTTTGATCATGCCCTGAAATTCATTTTTCAATACAGCTACTTCAAAACTGTGAGAGCGAATTGGAGCATGGGTAATACTAATGCGTTTGTCAGTTTCTTTACAAATAATAATAACAAAGAAGGCGTATTTGAAATTTGAGCTAACTTCATTGCAAACACACATCGACAGTGTTAGTGTGATCATCACAAGTTAAAATCATGACGACAACACGATACTCTTCGGTAAATCAATGTCATTTCCCATGATTCCTTTCGATATTAGCGTGCAGTCTTTGCCGTTTTTACCGACAAGAATTTTAGAACCAGCTATATAAAAATACCTTCAATTCGTTCTTGTTAGGAACGCCGTCGACAGTATCCAGTTTTGGAGGTGCCTGCGTAATTTAAAAACAGAAAATAATACTAGCTTACAACCTGAACTAGGCTAATCAACAGCCAGCCAGCCAGACAAACAGCCAGCCAGCCAGCCAGCCAGCCAGCCAGCCAGCCAGCCAGCCAGCCAGCCAGCCAGCCAGCCAGCCAGCCAGCCAGCCAGCCAGCCAGCCAGCCAGCCAGCCAGACAGATGTATTACCTTATAGCCGCTTTCAAGGGCTAACTCAGCAAGTGTTTTGCGCCGCATATCTACCGGACTGTTTGTCATGGAGTTAATTTGCTTGCGCTCCGTCCTCGGTGAATAACTTTCTCTTCTGTTCTGCTCTGAAATGAAATATATATATATATATATATAAAATGTCATAGTAATATAACGACAAAACGTGGCATTAAGGTAAAATGGCGGCTTAAACTGATATCAGTGGCGTTACGACTACCGGAAACCTAGTCACAGAAATGGTCATAACAGATTCCTTCATTTCCAACCCCCAAGCGCGAGCACTGTAGCGCTTGTTGGATAGGAGATGATTATAAGGTCTGGACTATTAGAAACCTTGAGAAGGGCAGCGGGGGTAATTATTTTAAGGCAATAATATTTTTTCTGCATGTGTTTTAGTCTGCGAACAGTCCCTCCTTTTCCCTCCAAACTCAGTGAAGACGAGTTTTTGAAAAGAGGGACTGTTCACAGTCTACATGTGTTTCTCTGCAGTAATTATTTTTGGGAATTTTCACCCCCTCCCACCTTTAATTTTCCAATGGTCCACCCTAACCATCTTAGCTAGCGGCTCGTTGGTTATTTATCACCTCATATCCAAGGCGCCCATCATATGGAACAATTGTTAATAATTTATTTCCATGATTAATTTGTACACACAGTAGAACCTCTATTAAGGGGACACCCTCGGGACCAGGGAAAGTGTCCCCTTAATGGAGGTGTCCCTTGAATAGAGGTTGGGCGGGGTTTGATAATAATTAACCACCTAAACAAAAATGTCTGTTCTCTTTACTTGGAATGCAGCCATTTATTTATTCAACAGTTAAATGCATGAATTAAGCTTACAACAGCAAGAAAATATGGTTTCTTTGTTATTTATGACATAATATATGATGGGTATTGGAAGCTACAAATCAAGAAAAAAAAAATTGTTTTCAAAATAAAACGTTCGGCACGTGAATATGCAAATTAGCTCGAAATGTTAAGATACATTCGTGAAAAGAAGATTGACTCGTAAAAGGTAGTTAAAACACCTACATTGGTCTTATTTTCAGTCCAACAACTGGCATGCATGCCTGCTGATTATCGAAGTTTAAATTTTGAAAATCCAACAACATCGAGCGGAGTTACGGCAAGTGAAAATGATCCAGATTTCTATAAATTTCCGCGCGTTTGCCCTAATTCATGATCAAAATGACGGACGGAAGCGTAAAGTAGCTTATTCAATTCACTGCACAGAAACAAGATGGCGGCTCTACATTTTACCCAGTAATCCTTTGCGAACCCAAATCACTACAACTCACATCTACAAAATGTCTGACACGTTCACACAAATAAAGCAGGTAACAGCTTTTCACTTGCAAATTTGGACGTTTAAAAAAAAACTCCGTTCTGAAAGTTTCTTCGCGAGGAATAGTGATTTACGCGCGCTAAGGATTGTGGTAAATGTACTGTTCTTCTTTTCAGTGATACAATGATTCATCGCCGTAATATCTCATAAAGCTAATCAATAGAGTCGTTTTCGTATGAGTGGGAAACCTACGGCACGGAGATACGGTCATGGTACGGAATCGAAGACATTGAACCAATCACAGCGCGCAAAATCATCGCTCAACCAATCGGAATGCTTGGATACGACATGATGATGGTGCGATACGGTCACAGCTAGCACGGCACGAACCGTACCGTAGCAGCTACTTCCCACTCTAAAACGACTCTATAACATGGCTCTGAAGGAATTTTTTGATGTCACTTTTTTTTCTATGGAATTTCTATCATGACTTTCGATTTATAAAAAAAACATTCCCCCTGAAATCCTACTTTCGATTTGAAAAAAGATCAGGCTTTAGTTTATTCCAAGTAATTCCTCTTAGAACTCTTTATGACATTACACAACAACACATAAGACAATATCAAAAGATCAATATAAAAGGCTTTATCAGACACAGGCCTGTTTACGCTAGAGCGCTTTACTGACCAATATACGAACCAGACTGAAACTAAAGGTTAACCGCTCAAGTAACAATATTTTTTAAATTTCTACCAAGGCCGGTTCGGTAACTGGGTTACTTCAGTAAACCACCAAGCGTAAACACGACCTTTAAGTGCACTGGCTCCCACTGCATACGACGATACATAATAAATTATACACCACACAAAACAGACTCAGTAAAATACGAATACTTTTTGAGCAATGACCAATACAGCGCCGGAAAAGTATATGTAATTGAGGTGAGCCGCTGAGCGTATATAACGCGTTCATTAAAAACATGCATGCAAATAGTAGATATAAGACAGAAAATCAAATCAGCAAGGTACATAAGCTAAGCCAACAAAAGGAAGCCGGAAGAGTCAAATTTCGAAAATAAAAACGACAATTTCAAATATAAACATTCCTAATCCGTTTAGCTTTGAACTGTACCTGTCACTCTAAAAATGGTCATGAATTTCAAGGTGTGAGCAACAATGCACGGAAACCTAAAAATGATTTCAGTTCTTCCGTGGTCTTTATACAATGTCCTCCATAAATCAGGGAATTTTTAGTGTCCGCGTTTTGCTATATATATATATATATATATATATATATATTACTTGCTCGTATATTCGATACCAAATAAGCGTATAACCAAATATATGAGCTTGAACACTATCCGGCATTAGAAATTAAACAGAAACTAAGTAATTTGCTTGCACTTTAGCTATTTCAAAAACAATGTCTTGTGAAGACTGAATTACTGAACTGAAGCTGAGGTCGTTGTGGTAAATTATAAAGGGTCTTTTTAGAAGCCAAAACCAGGCTGAACCAACATACCTTACAGTTAAGTATAGCCGGCAAATACTGTAGTTCACAATACACTATGCAGTATTCAGTAGTTCTAGACTTATATTCCCCATGTTGTATGAACATAAGAGTTTGCAGCAATTTAGTACAGAGACAGATGTTTTTTAGACAACATCTTTTTTTGGCCTAGTTGATATGAAATATGCTGCTATACTAATACTACACACAGCAGGAATTCCCTCTATTCAGTGCAGGTACTACTCATTCTACTGAGTCTAGAGAATAGAGAGAGATTTTCGGAAATCTGTTCATACCTTTGAATCTTGATTTTTTAGTTGAACGGCGTCTAATAGGCGAGCCTCGTTTCTTCAAATCTTCAAGTACCAGCTCCTCGTTCACTGGCTTAGGGACGCTGACTATATCTGTACTGTGGCGTCTTCTTAAGTCTAAATCCGGTGACAACGTCGCTCCTTCGAAAAATAAGATATTGTCGGTGCTGCGCCGATTGGAAAAACGAACGCTTGCCGGCTGTTTTTCTGGTTCACCTTTCGATTTCTTCTCGGGTGAACTCGGCTCCGGTGCGGTCACTATCGTCGTTACTTCGGGAAGTGACGAGGAATGCTCGGTTCGTTTCGGTACGTCGCTACAGATATTAATCTTATCATCAGACTGTCTGTGATTTTGATCATCTGTCGGAGTTTTCATAACACCATTTGCGTCTTTCGGAAGATTCGATAGTTCTTCGGAAATTGCCGGTGTTTCATCGGAAGTCTTCGGGCTTTGTTCGGAAGTTCCGTCGATAGAGTCGGTGGGATTCGTGTCCTCAATCTTATCGGCAGTAAATTTAAATCGGCTTGTAAAATTGTTAAAGGTCTTGAATATTGAACTCATATCTTGTTGTTCTTGCTCGTCGCCGTTGGTCTGCGAGTACGCCATGTTTACAATTCCTGTACTGTCTTCGGTTTGTTGTTTGTCTTTGTTGTTTACTTCCACAGGAATGCTCTTTTTCAGCTCTGCTTCGTGTTGCTCGCTCTGCTCAGATTGAAGCTGATCTTCCTTGTCTGCGGTTTTCTCTTCTGAATCACTGTCTGTGGGCTTGCTTTTAAAACGCGACAAAGACCTACAAAACCAAAACAAAACTTTAAAACATCAAACGACGGCAACCAGCATCTCTAGACAATACAAAATGTCCGTAATAAAATGCAATATTTGTTTACAGATTCGACGGAATGTTAACAGACACTGCAACGCTGGAATAACTTGTACCGAATTACATTTTAGTTCAAATTAACTGAGATTAATAATTAAAATTCAATAAGTCATAATTTCAAGCTGCATGGGTTAATTTAATTTCCTCTGGTCAGATTCGGAGGAGTGTGTACGTTGGCGTTTTGCAGACATAAAGGCTCAGTATATAATCGATACAGCTATACAGTATTCAGTATTCAGTATCCAGACAACATATTTGTTCAATAGCTGTATAAATAAGACGTCAAGCGAGGAAAACCCCAAGAAAAGGCATGTTTAAATATAGTTCTACATACATACGTACAAGCGTAGTATACTAAAGGCATGTTTAAATATAGTTCTACATACATACGTACAAGCGTAGTGTACTAAAGAAATAGTCATAAAGCCGGTTTATTCTGTGATACACGCCTCACAGGAAAGAGTCAGTTCAACGGTGATCCGTCGTTCTGGTAATTGATATACGTTTATAGCGGTTTCAGCTGTTTTATTATTAAATCCATCTCCATTCAGAAGAAAAAATGTGCGCAAATGAAAAGATTCGATAAAAATCTGTCGTTTCCTACGTAATTACTAAAAGCCGGATAAAAACTTGATTTTTTAGTTCAAACACAGAGCAAAACTGTCCCATTTTCTACACTCAAATTCCCATGTGTTTATATTGAAATTGAAGTTTGATTTTTTTAGGCACTCCGAACATGCATATCACGTTTCCACAATATTTACCCAAATATGCTTTTGCTTTTCCTGTAATTTGCAATTAAAATATTACATCTGGGAAAATTCATTTTTTCCGCTCTTTTGTCAGTTTTCGAGCTGACCGGAATTCTGAGCAGTTATGATTGATCGAATCCGGAGCGAATTAATAATTAATAACAAACGTAACTACACATAATTTTTTGGCTTAAAGATCACTGGCTATAATTCAAAGTGTAATAAAGACCTCGCTGGTTTTCACATTTATCGAATTCGAATCTCCGACTAAGATAATATATATGAATAATTATGCGTCAATCAAGCTGATTCTTCGTCATGATCATGCTAACGGAGTTCAGTTTATATGCAATTAAGAGACATAGATTTTCTTTACATATATCGACAATGTTATTTTACAATCTGAAAGTGTAGATTTTGACGTTTTAAATAATTTGTGAGGCCACCAATTCCGAGTTACTGTTTTTTCGGCGCGTTTTCATTTAATGCCACTTTTGAGAAAAATATGTGTTTTACAGCCCAGAATCGAAGTCGTGTGAACATGTGATAATATAGTGAGCCATGCTAGTCTTATTTAAGTGGTGTTAAAATATAAGAATATTATATCACTAATACCAATTTGTAAGAGGATTTATTTTGCAATGGAAGCGACAAAGCAGAGAATACATTTTTGAAAACGCACAATACAATTTCTGTTTCAACGCTCTCAAAATTTCCAAATCAAGTCTTACTTTTTCCGAAGTACTCAGTTCTGGTTATCGAACTGAGTAAGCTAAACGTTACCTGAGCTTTGTCTCCGCTAGCTAGCTTCCTCCAGTATTGCTCTGTATTGACAACTTGTACTATATATTAATATTTAGAATTCTTCATTCGACTCGCCATCTGATGTGTAATCTAATCGCGGTCAATGTGGCCACTTGTCAATTCTTTAAAACAGTAAGCATAATGATCATAGCGTCTGAGTTACTCTTCGCGTCGCACAGCTAGAGAAGCTGGCTACGAAGGCTCTAAGGAAAAAGCCTGAATTAAATTTATACTATTTTAGATCGATTCTCCCATCGGGGGGTGTGGTCGGTAGCTGAATGCATGATAAATAATCTAAATGATTACTACAGAACAACAGAGAAATGAAGTTGTAGCGATTATAATTCTTGTGGTTTGAGTATGGGCTTACTGATACTTTGGTAATTACTCTACAAAGTACAATAGCGGGTTGGGTAGGTAAATAAAATATTGCAAATAAACAAGTAATTGTGGTCATTTTTGTGGTTCTAGTTTGGCCTTATAATCGGTTCTTTTTTTCTTGGTAACGACGCTTAATCGGATCAGCCTGATCACTAGCCACGCAAGCAGAACTGAGCACAGGGGCGAAATTGATTGTGTCATATATCATGCTCGCGTTGGGCCAGTTTGCCGGACATGCTCGCAAACTTGTACATGACACAAGTTCTTATGCTTGCGTTGCCAATGAAAAGCATGATAGTTTACAAAGCATAAACAAACAAACAAAACTGTAGCGAACTCAGTGTATATATATTGTAAAGCGCTTTTGGGCTTTTTAGGAAAAAGTGGTATATAACTGTATATTATTATTATTGTTATTACATGTATCATTTTTAAAACGAACAGAAAGACAATCAATTATTTATTATAAATTAATGATTTATCGATTGTTGTCCTTCTTATTGCTTTAGTGTTGGCTTTGAATTTCTTTTTATTCAAGAAATAACGAAGCTGAATCAACACTGAAATAAGCTGAAAAAAGTTAGTTTGTATCAGTGACAAATTCTCTACCATGGCGGGAAAGGTTTCTTATTTTAATCCGTTAAAGTGCTACTTGGACGAAAATCAGTAAAAATTTAAAATGAGTTGTAATTTTGCTGAAGTAATTTTGAACGACATATTAAGAGTGGATGCCAGTAAGGATCGAGACTAATTCTTCAACTCAAAAAATTCGAATTTCATTTTCTTTCACCATATCATTCCTTTCGATGACCTATTCTAGGGAAAAATACTAAAAAGTTCCAGCGATTTTTATTTTAGGAGAAATTTCCAGTTTTTAAAAACCGGTCTGTCGACCGAACATTTTCGGCTAAATAATAAGCCAAATTTGAACAGTCGGTGTGTGTTCACCTCTAGCTCTACAACAATGACATTCAGTACACTGAATAAACGTTTCATGGTCTTTTCTACTGCATAATTTATTTTTCTGTAACTTCTGTAGTTGTTTTTCAAATTTGGTTTTAAAAAGGTATACTGAGCGCCATGAACGGAACGTTGAAATATAGGCAATGTTTGAGATACGAAAAAGGAATCTGGTACATCAATTTTTGAAGAAAACGCCATGTCCCAGGAAAGCTTCACGTTTGCTCTATCAGATTAGAAAGTTTCCAGCTTGGGAATTCAATGTAGCATTTTTGAGAAATAAAACTATTAGGCTTGGGACTGCCAAAATTAGCATAATTTTCGTCCTGTGGCGGACATTTTTGTCGTTAAAACACAAAACTTAATTCCAAAACACGACTATCTTGCACTTTTAGTTGCTCGCTGCCAACTGATAACAATCTTGGAGTTAATAAGAGTTATTTTCAACCATATTTGAGCTATTTCAGCCACATAAGCTCCTAAAATAGTGACAATTAGCATATTCATTGATCAAATATAAACACCGTTTCCGAAAATTGTGGTTCTTCACTCTAAAATGCTTAGAGTTTGCTCCAAATAAGATTTACAAACAATTGCACTGATTTCTAGTTCAAACTGGCGCTTTATCATGAAGAGTTCGGATATTTTGACACGATGCTCCACTTTGTTGACAAGCCAATTATGTAACGCAATGTAGCTGCTGCAAGTCACGCTACTGCCCTTCGAATAATTTTTTTGCGGCATGAAATAATAGTTTTAATCATAAAATATAATACTAAACAGAATTCATACTTGCTTGAATGGGTGGAATTTCGTATATACGTTGTTTAAACAAAATTCGTATTTTGCTGTTATCTGATCGACCATCTATGCTAATTTTAACTTTTGCGAGAGTTATTTACGACCATCGAAACACAAACATTGTTGAAAAAAATCATTCCTATTGACTCGAACATTGTTTTCCATCAGCAGCAATCAACTAAAAATGCAAGATAGCCGTGTTTTGGCGTTACGTTTTGTGTTTGGATGACAAAAATGTCCGCCACAGGACGAAAATTATGCTAATTTTGGCAGTCCCAAGCATAATAGTTTTATTTCTCAAAAATGCTACATTGAATTCCCATGCTTGAAACTTTCTAAACTGATAGAGCAAACGTGAAGCTTTCCTAGGGCATGGCGTTTTCATCAAAAATTTATGTACCAGATTCCTTTTTCGTACCTCAAACATTGCCTATATTTCAACGTTCCGTTCATGGCGCTCAGTATACCTTTTTAAAACCAAATTTGAAAAATAACTGCAGAAGTTACAGAAAAATAAATTACACAGTAGAAAAGACCAAGAAACGTTTATTAAGTGTTCTTAATGTCATTGTTGTAGTTCTAGAGGTGCACACACACCGACTGTTCAAATTTGGCTTATAATTTAGTCAAAAAAATTAAGTAGATAGACGGGTTTTTAAAAACTTGAAATTTTTCCTAAAATAAAATTCGCTGGAACTTTTTAGTATTTTTCCCTAAAATAGGTCATCGAAAGGAATGATATGGAGAAATAAAATTAAATTCGAATTTTTTGAGTTGAAGAATTAGTCTCGATCCTTACTGGCATCCACTCTTAATAACTGTTTGGCATTAAGTTAAAATGTTGCTTTCATTCCAACGAGAACGGTACTGTTTTTCTTACGATTTAAGAATGGATTGGGTTGAGTAAATGACGTCATCTACTCAATCCATCCTTAAATCGTAAGAAAAACAGTACTTCTCATTACTCGGGCCCTTCCGAAGGAAGCCCGAGTTATAAAATGCGTTTTTCGGTAGTAGTAGTCGTAGTTTTGTTCGGCTAAAGAATGACGAAAGTATGCGACGTATTTAATCGTATCGAGTTTCAAGATTACTCAGCAGATAAGAAAAAAAAAACGACACACAGGACTCAAGTAGATTTGAATCTTAGTTTTGAAAGCAGCTGTAGATCTTCAAGCTATTAAAGGTCAGGATTCTAGTTCATCGTTCAATGACTAGAAGTGGTAGAAGGACTAGAAGCTCGCTTAAAATATATTAAAAAAAACAAACGTGAGGGCGTTATCAGAACCATCTGACCTATGCAACCTCAAGACGTATCATGTACGTACTCACCCGACACATAGTCTCCCTCGTCACTCAACTGTCACTGATTGTCATGATGTCAGAGAAATGATATTGTATTGAAGAAGATGTCCTTGTTTTATTCGACGTTCGAACCGTAACTCGAACCCGAACTCGAACTCGATTCCAAACTCGACGTTTCGGGATCTGAAGCTACACGAACTCATCAAAATCAAATCAATTGAACTCAAAGTCAAAAGGTAATCAAATGAACTCAAAGTCAAAGGCAAATCAAATGAACTCGACACATACATGTATATACATAGTCTCCCTCGTCACGCAACTGTCAGTCATTGTCAGATCTCTCCTCACGCAACTGACATTGTCCTTGTCATAAGCCCGAGTGTACGCTCATTGAGCGTCTTGTTGGAATATGAAAGCAACATTTTAACTTAATGCCAAACAGTTAATAATATGTCATTCAAAATTACTTCAGCAAAATTACAGCTCATTTTAAATTTTTACTGATTTTCGTCCACTTTAAACAATGGATTGACCGATGGTCACATTCATGTGGTTTGTCTTTCTAAATCAATGACACTGTAACATGTTCTTAAAAAGAAACTGAGAAATCAATAAGTTTGCCAAGTATTCGCCGGCTTTAGCGATCCCATAATCCCTTGCGCCAATGTCTTTGATTTTGTGTTTTCATGGTGACCTAGCTGCTAAAAGCATACAGTCATTCTCAAAAAGGTTGTCCAGATGAAAAGACTACAATACTACAATTTCTGTGCGCGGAACTACGATCCGATTCCACGCGAATAAATTGAATACATAATGAATCACGTGACTTTATTGTAGCAGTTGTAGTCTTTTCATCTGGACAACCTTTTGAGAATGACTGTATATTATAGACTGCAAACAGAATATAATACAGTATTGTCTTTTGTACGTGTGTTGATAGTTCAAGCTAACGACAACTTAAATCGTTCAGATTTTCTTCGTGTTTGAAAGACTTCAAATCGCTTTTCGTAGCCTGCGATGCGCGCAAGGCATCATGGGACACATACTATTTAAAGGAATGAGATGGTTGAAAACGTGAATGTCGTACCATACGTAATTCGTTTATATAGTATCTACAAAAGGTGTTGATGTGGTTGAAACATTATGTGAAAAGCCACAAGCAAGATGATATCACTGCATTGTGTACAGCCACAAACGAGGTCCATACGCATCAATAAGAATGTTATATATTATTATCAGGAGCCCATTACTAGGAGCCTTCCTCTAGTAATAGGTTCATGTGACATCAAATGCACAAATTGGGCTATTTTTAGATATGCAAATCAGTCCGAAGAATTTCAAATTGGAAAATAAAATGGCCGCCAAACGGAAGACGCGAGGCCTTGATCCAAAATATTGATATTCTTAATCCATGGAAGTCCAAGTCTATTTTCCCCTTGCACAAGAACGAGACAATTATATTGTGTACAATGAATGAATCACATGTATCAATAAACTGACATACTGCCAGAGCGCTTAGTGGAGACTTTTAGTTTGGCGACTCACGTTGTCGCGAAATTCTTCTACGTTCTTATACCTATCGCTTCATATGTTTATTCTTACTTTATCAACTTTCTTTTGTTGGTTGATTCATGATTTAGTCTTCGTAAGAATGAAAAGCGTTCTCCAATGATTTCGACTGATGAAGCAAAAGTTGGATAGCGACGCCAACATAACAATTAAACCACACAAATGTGCACTTTGCTAAATAACTTCTTCGCCGAAAGATAGTCGAAAAACAACTGAAACTTTCAACCGACGAACCGTGCCTTAAAGAGCGGCAAAGAACACTAAAACAAGAGGGTTATTATCACTGAGTGTATGCGAAGTTCGTCAGTTCGCCAAAGGCGTCTTCAGTTCAAAGAAGGCAAGAAAGCCGGCACTCCAAGATCAGCCGATGAATAAAAATGCGATAAAATTCATTCAGGCCACAGAAAAAGAAGCTTCTCGTGATTATTTTGCTGCGTTTCAGACAACAAATGCTAATTAGTAAAACACGGCCGGCGGAGTCCTGTACAAGTTTAATTAGGTTCTTCGTAAGAGATTATCCATGATACCACGTCGTTGAATTCCTTCTCAGAAAGAGCAGAAGATGTTCGTTTTTTGGCCGGGTTTTGAACTGGCCTTTTTAACTAGTAGCTTTGTTTTTAGAAGTTCTCGCACTTGAAGTTTTGATATAAATAATAATACCTGGAGTAGCTTTTTTGTTTTGTTTTTAATGTTTTCAATCATTGTTCTTCCTCGCTTGATGAAGTACTGAAGTCGGCAAACGACGAAACTGATCAGTGAAATTTCACTAGATTCTGATTATTTTATTAGCATCACAACTACACGGTACAGTGTTGAATCTGACGTCAAATTCCTATTGTACATTGTAAGACGCGACATGATTGGTTAATCGCGCAGAATTTTTAATGAGTGTTCTATTTTTAACCCAATTTGTGCATTTGATGTCACACAAACCTATTATAGGAGAGGAAGGCTCCTAGTAATGGGCTCCTATTATTATTTATTATTTATCATACTAAATCTGAATTAATTGATGGACAGATGGATGAATGGATGAATGGATGAATGGATGAATGGATGAATGGATGAATGGATGAATGGATGAATGGATGAATGGATGAATGGATGAATGGATGAATGGATGGATGAATGGATGAATGGATGGATGGATGAATGGATGGATGGATGGATGGATGAATGGATGAATGGATGAATGGATGAATGGATGATTGGATGAATGGATGAATGGATGAATGGATGAATGGATGAATGGATGAATGGATGAATGGATGAATGGATGAATGGATGAATGGATGAATGGATGAATGGATGAATGGATGAATGGATCGGATGAATGGATGAATCAGTGAATGAACGAACGAACGAACGAATGAATAAACGAACGAATGAGAGAAAATTAAAGAACAAACAGAGTTAAGACGAAATGTTCAGGTATGAGCGAGTGGAAGCGACGTGGACGTCGGACAATCCTGCTGATCTCGATTTACGAACATGCTCGTTGTTTTTCTTCTGATTTCACAGACAAAAGTGTACGTTGGATCCAACTAGTGCCTAATCGGTTTAACAAGTGAAAATACATATATATTGATATGTAGAGGCGTCATAAAACGAATCCCAATCTCAAAAACCTTCATGAGTGTTAACAATGAAACTTAAAATAAACTTAAATTAATATCCATACGATAGCTAGACTCACGATAAAGTGTTAATGAAGCTTAAAATAAACTAAAATAATCTCAACAAGATAACCAGACATACGATAAAGAGGTTCAAAATGGTCTACACTTAGGATTATCTATAACTGATAACAACAACGGAAATGAAAGCGATGTGAATCGTTACCGATAATCAGACCTGATAAGCAATCAGGTCTAAAGTGCTTTATATAAAAAAAACACACAAAAAAAACAACATGTTTGTTTAAAATGTCGATTACATATAAACTGAATGGTTGGAGCTCGAGGGTTCAGTATTTTTCGATTTGAACCGCGCGTTTCTGAGTTCAGTATAGAGGTTTACGTCCATGGAAAAGGCTGTTTGTTTACACAGAGAGCACTCGGCGTGACGTCAGAGTTTTCAAAAGCCTTTTCTCCAGTCGCCGTCCACACTAATACGATAGGGCTCCGTTTTCAACTGTCTCCACTCGGGAGAGCGCCAGTTTTCGAATGAATGCGCTTTCGATGAACACGACCAGCGTTTTCCATCGTTTTAGTGTGGACGAAAGGCCAAAATGCATCGAAATGGACGCGGCCACAGACACGGCGGCCATGTTGGATGTATTATCAGGAACGTAACTCCTAGCGTTTGTCATTCAACATGGTGAACAATGAATAGCTAGCAAACAAGTAATAAAGATTAGTCAATAATTAATATGACACTTGCTAATGATATGCTTACGACGTGTGTCAACGTAATAAAGTATGGCTAATAATTGTTTCTCTAATTTGAATAAAAACGACATGTACAAGTTACGGAGTCCTCGTCGCCATACAGTTTGTGATACTCTAATACATTGTAAAACACTTTATTTACTGGGATCAAGGGAAACAGTATGTTTCAGTTGTGGTCCCAAGACCGCTGCCTCGGGAAACACCAAGATCGAGGGACCACAAACCATACTGCTTTTCCGAGGTCCCAGTAAATAAGTGTTTTATATTATATACCAAGTCAAAGAACACAAAACAAGAGAGGACATAATAAATGTCTCGTCCAATGAGAGACCGAGAAAAAATAACTTTGACACTTGGTATATTTAACTAATTTACGATGGCTAGCCGTGGTATGTCCTCTTATTTACCACGATATTACGTCATGACATGGTCAAACTTTGTTATGTACTCACTCGGGAAGACGTAATATCGTGGTAAATAAGAGGACATACCACGGCTAGCCATCGTAAATTAGTTTTTTACCACAAAAAAAACAACAGAATAAATCGCGCAAAATAATGATCCTCTCTGAACGAACTCTTGCTCAAAAACATCGCAGATCGCGCGATCATGGTATATAATTTTCTCGCTTTTTCATTGGTTGATGGAATTTGTAAACAAACATCTTGCCGTTTTGATTGGTTGGATTTTGACAAGCAAACCATTTGAATGCTACTTGCAAGCTTGTGAAATCAGTTTTCAAATTTGGTTCGGGGATCAGCCAAAATCAGCTCAAAATCAAAGTTTTCAAGTCTGAAAGAAACTCTCAGAGAATTATTTATCAGCGGGGAAAGCTTCACCTGTGCCTGGTCATTGTGTGAAATCTGAAAAATGCCTTTTGACAGTCAACAAAGCCGAAAAATACTCTAAAGACTAAAATCTGGAAAATGTAGTCAATGGAGAAAAGCAGGCGAGGTCGTGGTGAACATGTCTTGAAAAATATGAAATAACGTTAGAGAACAGTACTTCAGCGGAATCTCTGATGGTCTGTGGATTTTCTCAAGTGGGATTTATTCATCAGTGTCCAAAAGTCAACAAATACACTTTTATCGCCGTGAATCAATAAGTATCGGTAGGATAGATCTAGCAGTTTTTACTTGAACGAAGAACAAACTGTGGAGAATGTAGCTGCAACTGATGAAACATTTGGCTTGCTACGAACTATGGTTGTGGTTTATACGATAGCCAGCTTGGTATGTACTCTTAGTCACTGTAAAATATGCAGTTGAAAAGGCATATTTTTCGTTTGCCAAAATTAAAAGCTTTGCATCAGACGATCGACTTATGACGTAATACTGTGGTATGTACTCCTATTTACCACGGCTCTCGACCAATCAAAATGCGAGAAATTCATAGATTGTGGTAAAAATACCGACTGGGAGGTCCGTATAGTGAAAAACTGTGCCCGAGGTCTTGAAAGTGCTGAACGAGGCCGAAGTCCCGAGGTCAGCACTTTCAAGACCGAGGGCACAGTTTTTCACTATACGGACCGACCTAAAGTCGGTAAATAACTTATTTATTTTTTTCCCTCGACAACATTGACTGAATAAGCACTTACAAAATGGATACCGTGGACCTAGGTCAGAGAGAGGAAAATACGGCCCGCGCAGCGAACCAATCAAATTGAAGGATTCGGATACCGTGCGCTTGAAAAAAAAATATATATATCTCCTCTCCTCTCCTCATATTTCTGTTGCCATGGTAATCTTTTTCAGATCAGTTTTGTGCAGAGAGCGAAAACATATATTTTCGAAAATGTTGACGTCACGTTAAATAATTTAGGAAATTCGAACGCATCACTTCTGCGCATGCCATTTTGTTGCGGTGGGCTACCTGTGGTAAGGCCTTTCCAATCAGTGGCGGCAGACACGGAATATCGGTACTCAAGGCCAGTGGAATATTTAATACATTTTTGATTGTAACATCACCGTTTTAAAATTGCGCTGACTTGAGGGCATCCTCGGAAACCCAGGGGCTGTAGGGGGAGGGGAGGGGAAAAGGAAAGGGGAGGAAAAACAGGCCCTGGGGACAAACTCTTACAGAACGAGTTCCAGAGAAGTTAATGAGATGTGCTCTGATTGGCCACAAAAATATTTTGTGGCCAATCAGCAAAGCGCGGTACGTTGCACGATGACAGATAGTGTGAAGACATCCGGTAGCCTTCTTTCTGTGATCCATAGTTTTCCCTGGCGCCGTTTTGGGGGAGTTTCTCTCTCGTTTCAAAACGAAGAGCACAAAAGGTTTCCATACAGGAACATTGGGGTCAACTCTCTCGTTAATTAAAACATGTTCGAAAATGATCACGAAATCTTCAACATTTTTTTTTCTTCTTTTATCGAGAGATTCTTTGCCACAAACATGGCAGCAGTCATTAACAGCCCTTTTAGAGGTTTTCTGAACTTCTTCCATACAACCGGACGACAACAAGCGTAGAATAGAATAGAATTTAGCGAGATTCATGTATAAACAATGGCTCAGTGATAACTTCAAAGTGATAATTGATTTGGATTGGCAGTTTTTGTTTACAGATCGTAAAATCCCATTAACCTTCTCTGGAACTCGTTCTGTAAGAGTATGTCCCCAGGGGCTGTTTTTTTTCCTCTTCCCCTTTCCTTTCCTCCTCCCCCCTGGGTTTCATGACTTGAGGGCTGTGTGGGCGGTTTTGTAGTTGTATTTTGTATTGATTTATTCTCTCCATTCTTTTCATTTGTACAGAAGTAAGCGGCAAGCATAAAGGCCCAGACACACGATGCAATCTTGCAACGTTGCGCGCAACAAGAGTTTTTGGGGGGTTCACACGATGCAACGTTGCGCGCAACGGTTGCAGAAGTAGAACTCGATCCTATACTTCTGCAACTGTTGCGCGCAACGTTGCAAGACAAGTTGTCTCGTGTGTCCGGGCCTTAAGTAAATAGCCCGCGGCCGGTTGTGCGCTAGGTGGTTAGCGTTATCCACCGGTAAGTCCTATATCCAACGGATAAAATTTATTGGATAACTGCATCATTTTTATCCGTTGGATAACACTTATCCGGTGGATCCTAGAATGTAAACATAAGACACTTGTGTCATGTGGAAACGGGTCTGACGAATCTTCTACATTGACTCCACGTCTACCGCGCAGTAGTGTTCAGTTGCGCTTAATATATATGCTTGCTTCACTACGATGAGTCAATACGAAGCAAGCATGAGCGAAGCACAACTGAGGACATATAACATGTATGCGTAATTGCGCTTTATATATGCTTTAATCTATAAATATCACGCATGTAACGCTAAGGGCAAGTTAAAAAATATGTGGTTGTTTGTCACGTTTGATGCGCGCGTTTCATACACGGCTCAATACTCAAAACAATTCAAAGAGAAATGATTAGCAATGTTCACAAACTTGAGGATTTGCCATTACAGTACCAGACGCTAGCCGTTCCAAATGTTCCTTTGGCATTTGACTGATGATATGTCTTTGTTAGAAAACTCCACTGAATCGCCATCGTTGTGAGAGAATTGAAAAGATCGTTCATGAAAAGGCTTCAAAAGTAAATGATGTCATTCGCATTATAATGGCAAAATTATATGAATGGAACAGCGTTTGTTTTTAACTATTTTTTTTAGCGAAAAGTGTGTTAATTGAATTGAGGTCGCAATTAGTTTATATCTGCATGGTACCGTTTGGTAAAATTGTGGGCAAATATTATATATCTACTTATGAATCATGCATAGATTCTCGTTGTTTGGTATATTTGTAACTTTTTCTTCTTTTCTCCAAAAAGTGTCGGCGATTTTTGATATTTTGCGTACCGTATTTCTGTTGATATTATCGCGTTTTTTCCTTAATCCTGCCTTCTTCTTCTCTCCATTTTTATCCCGGATTGTCAAACAAAATGAATAATTCGTCTATCAATCATGATGCGACCAACTTTACAAAACAGTTCCAGATAACATTATTGCTATCTTCTAGAAGCGTTAATTTATGCAAGTAAACTTATTGGTATACATAAAACAACGTGAAATCTCGTGAATTACTACAAGAACAAAAGATATTGCACAATGCAAAAACTCGTCAAACAGAGAGAACAATATTACATCTTCCTTGCATGCAGTTTTTATTTCCCAGACTGAACAAAGTTATTGCAGAATGTTATTTTCCTCTCGTCGTAGCGAGCTGTCTAATTTTCACATCAAAACTTTTGGAGTGACATCAATCATTATTTCAATAATTCAACAAGAGTTATTTCGCGTCCTTATTTTTTCCTTTTTCAAGCGTGTTTTGATATTTTTTTTGATAAAAATTAGCATACAAGCTAAGTCAATATATCAAAGTCTATCAAGTCATATGTTGAGCGAACGCGATGGATCGATAGCTTGAATTTCGTCCAATTCATTTATTACTGCAGTCATGATGCAGTGGAAAACTGATTGCGACAAACATCTGGACATATTCACTTACTTAAACTACCTTTTCCTACAAAGTTACAATAATAAATCTACGAAAGTGGATCGGATATAAACACGGGAGCCATGAATTATAATCTTGCATACGTTACTGATTGGCGCCGACAAAAACGTGTTTTTGTTTTGCCGCTATCAGTCTTGAGGTACGTCTAACAGGTCTAGCTGCCGACTGCCGTCTGCTCGAGTAGCAAAACAGAAGGTTTAAATGTATTTATTGTAGATATATTTAATCGTTGAAGCCGGAAATGACCTTGGTATGTTAGTTTTAAATTTTGACTCACTTTTCGTGAATGCAAGTAAAATTCAATAGTAACGTGTTTTGTCGATCTCCTGCGTCGCTCCGATAACGCTACCTTAGCAAACCCGCACTATAACGAGAAACACATTCACTAACATATGTTCAAGGTTCGACAGAGTATACGTTGTACCATGTGCAGAAGAACTGTAGAGTGCTCAGATCTCGAAACTAAGCTATACGTACTTACGGCATCAAACGTGAGAGTTGCTCCATTTTCGCCGTAAAAGTGGCACACTTGTTTTCGTCGCTTGTGAGGTCTTTAGCAGTAGTTAACAAGTCGTATTTTACCAAGCTAATCTCGCATAGATGATGGTAATCGAGGAAAACTATAATATTATCCAACTCAAAAAGACCAATCGATCGAAAAGTCAAATCCGCCGTTTGGTTGAAATTTCCTGAATTTCATCTCAGGAATAATTCATATCAACTAAGACATATCTAAATTCAAATTAGCACTAGACGTTCAATTAACGTTCTATGATCTTAGCCAATCAAAAAGCGAGTTCAAACGCCATTGTTTCTCGCTCGTTGAGTTGCCATGGAGATGGAAATGTGGGAAACGTTTTGTTATAAAGCAAATAGTAAGAGTTCTTGCTTGTGTGGATAGCAAACGTTGTCAAGGTTTCTTGAGTATATAGATTGTTAGTCATTTGATTGTTACGGTAATTTTAGAGAAAAGTTTTCCTTTTTTTTCAATTTATTTTTATTCTTTTTTTAATTCTAGACGGTGACATGTGATACTGCCAGTAAAGGTTGGAACCAATAGCAATCTTCAAATGTATTTTCTACTGGAACTTTAATTTAGAATATTTTTTGAATCTGACTAGACTGCACTGTTAGCACCAATTAATTTGAAAATATCATACAGTAGTTACATATTGTGTTATCCCGACAAATATGTTCTCAACGATTAATTTAGCTTGATAGGAGACAACTACATCTGCGTGCCCCACAGTGTTTGATAGCATCCGAGGCGAGTTTGGAATAAACAATGATCATTAATCAAACATATAATTTTTTTTGCTCGGGTGCTGTGTAACCTCCCCTCGAAGACATCTTCATATTACAGACCAGTTATCTCGATCTCAGAGACTGAAGTCCCCTTACCGCATTTACTGATTAGCGAGGAAACCTCTATACAACGGACACCTCGATGATGGACGTTCGGTGTCCCTATTAAGAGGTGTGATTACGTAGGTAGATGGTACATTTTGATGGTTATGATCACGTTGAGCAACATCTGAATGTCTATTTATAACCATCAAGCGAGAGTACAACGCAGAACTTAACTTGGCCATGTCAGAATTAAACTATGTTGACATACCCATGCTCCCTTTCGGTCTGGTCGCGTAGGCTTGACGGTGAAGACACCGACAACATTTTTTGAAATAGGTGTATAAATACGTTGATGCAAAAAATGTACTCTTCTCCGATGACCTACGAACTTTCATCATTAAGAGCGGGAAGTGTGGGTCATAAAATATATTGACAAAAACGGATGAGAGAATGGATATTATAGTCATTTATCGATCATATTATTATCCAACTATACGCAGACGAGTTACAATGTCCTGTGAAGGCCTTGAACGAGTACAAATATCCAGCCATATTTTATCTCGCAGACCAAAAGGGTTCATAATAAATAACTCTCGGTAAAATACGGCACGAATCGTCAAAATATCCAGACGTATTGCACACTAAAATGTATAATAAGATATCATATTTTAGTATGTAAAACGTATGACGTCATCATATTGACGGATGTGTTTTTCTGAAAATATATCGTATGCATGAAGCCTTTCTAGGAAATGTTTCGTCGCATAGAGTAGATCACCTACAACGATCCTGTGTGGATTATCTGAATTTCACTCACCTCGTCTCCAAATTCACTCACGTTCAGTACCATGTACTGTACAGCATTGCGCCTGATCATAATCGCTACTTCAGCTTCATGATGGCATTATTTGCCCGGCAGTTCTTTGTGGCATGTCATATAGTGTGGGAAGTAGTTACGGTACGGTTCGTGCGGTGACCGTGCAGTGTCCAAGCATTCTGATTGGTTGAGCAGTGATTTTGCGCGCTGTGATTGGTTGAATGGATGTCTTCGATTCCGTACCGTAACCGTTTCCCACTCATACGAATACAACTATAGTAAGAATGGAGTATACAGTGGAAACTCGCCAATCCGACCACTAACGGGCAAACAAAATCTGACCGTATTAACGGGGTGGCCGTAATAACCTAATAGAACGTGACTGACACTTTTTACGGCCAAAAGTAAGTAGACGTAATGACGATGGTCGTATTAACGGGGTGTCCGGATTGCGAGGTTCCAGTGTTTTGAGTGCACACATTATGATTATATGTTATTTGTCAGTTATTATACGCATGTAAAATAGTGAAGATTACAACAACGAAACAAGCATATCTGAATGTGTGAACGATATTAGAATTAAATTTATAATTTGTAAAACAAGTTCACTTTATAAATACGTTAATGTTATACAGTTAAAGTACGTTTCACGAACGTTTGTCGAACGGGTCCCGAAATTCGTTCGGAACTTCTGGACGAACTTCGGCACGCGCTCGTCAAAAGTTGTTTGAAACACATTGTCAAATTATACTTTTATACATGTATGTCATGTTTAATTTTAAGTTAGGTCATTTATAAGACTATTGACGTATTATATGACATTGCAGAGTATTTTGTTGATGCTGTTTATGATGATGATATGCTTTAGTACTTTTAAATTTCAAAATAAACTTATTATAATAGTTATATCATATTTTAAGTTGTGAAAAGTTAACTTCTTGTCTATTCATACTGTGATGGTTTTTACTCAGGCTAATAAACATTATAGACTATTTTAAAAGCCGTGAGTTTATTTATTTATTTACAAGATTCGCCAGACTAATAACCGATTACGCGATGCAATCAACTGTGGATTATTATAATTCAACAATTAATTTTCCTTCGCTCTCATTGGTCAAAAGTCGATCACGTGACGCGATAGTGCCCGTGACTATCAGCGCATATTTCCCTCGATGGAACTACTTATTTTAACCGTCATGGTCGCCATATTGAAATGTAACCTGGCCTTTCACGTATTTAGATCGTATAGTAATAGACCTTTCCCACATTCGCTTCGATGACCACGAACAATATGCCTTCAGGTCGAGATTGGGGAAGACAGAATAGAGTAAATATATGGCAATGTCTACCCCTGCCAGTCTCGACCTGGTGCTATTGTTCGTGGGCATTGGAACAGAAGGCGGGAAAAGGTCTATTGCTGGGTTTCAATCAATTGTTAAAATCCTTGAATCTCATTGCCTACCTTCGACTGAGGGGCAAACACTGCCCTCCATGTGCTATCAAGCAGAGAGTATTCTCAGTTGCAAAGGTGCAATTCAGCTGATGAAAATTCCTCACGAGACCAGAAATGACGTCTATTGACATCAAGTAATGAATTTAGATCTTTAAAAAATAACTTTATTATTTTGTTTGAGTTTTACGTATTTTACGTATTAGAGTTTGTAACTTGTTTTTATTTTGCTCGAGTACGACATCTCCAGTTTAATTTATATCAAAAACATTACATTTGCAGTAGTAAATTTAGGAAACTTTTTTAAATGTAGCTTTATAATTTTTTAAAAAGTTTTGCGCAATTTTGCAATCAAGATAACACAAAATATAATGACCAATTTGTTGTCCTTTATTCTTTCAAAACACAAAACTATCACAAATCAGCACAAATAAAAAGGTATCCTCTCAAGAAGAGTGTCTGACTATCGTCATCTTACAAATGTATTTTAAGTCAATTCTTAAATACAAAACATATTGTCTTACAAAAGTTTCAATAGAAAGTAGTTTTGACTAGCGATAATATTATGGTGGGTAGGGTGGGTGGGGGTAGCGGTAAAAGGTGGGGATGAGAGTGGGGACATGCCGCAAGTGCATAATTTGTCTTAAACGAGTGGAAGACTAGGTTCGAATCATGCCCGCAAAGCATCTATGGAATTGTTTGGATGAACAGATCCGCCATGTTGGATGTTCTCTAAAGCTTATAATACCCAGCTCAGAAATATCGTTACCTTTGCTTGATCTGAAATGACTTCCTTTACAGAGCACGAAATGTTTCAGTTTGTCCATCCAAGCAATCCATGATGCTTTGCGGTCGTGACTCGAACCCAGTCTTCAGCCGGCTCGTTTATGTCAAGGGGAATTGGAATGATGCGAAAAATAGCAGTTATATAAATATGGAAATACTAATATGGACGTACCAATTTATTCTTATCCTAAAGCTTGTTTTATAGTTTAAATAGAAAAAAATAGCTACAAAATATACGGTAGCTTTACAAAGTCACCAGATCCGTATAAGTATCAAATACAAAATAGTTAAGTTAAAAATATTATCTTAATAAATAGCAAGAGTTTTCTAAGTTATGTTTTTGAAACATAACTAAACACTAGTTACATTACAAGAGACTCGTTTTCATGCTTCTACATGGTATCCCATCATGCGTCACTGCGTTTTCAAAATGGCGAACTATATTCTCCTTCGAAACCAGTGACGTCACAATGTAGTCCATATGACCGTGAAACCTGGGACGAGTTGTCGTGACAATGAAAGGGTAGCTTGCGTTATTTGGATCGGCTGTAACGCAGGCTACGAAAGGGCTGTATTACAGTAAAGTTACAACTTGAAAATACGAAAATTATTATTATTAACTCTAAATCTTACGTCATATTGTACGTACTTTATCATCCATTAAGTAATTATCATTATAATTCATTAGTTATATCGTTACATCTTAATTCATTTGTCATAATGTATAAAGCAAAAATCAAATGACATCATCAAACAATACGCAACTATTATTAACATAAATGGCGGGAAATCCCCACGTCTGGACTGAAGTCATTTTCCTGACCAAATATTTAAACGTCTTTACGTTAGGTTCCGCGGTAAATCGGATATTGAAAGATATTATTCTAAATGTATCATATCAACTGTGCGGGTATGGAATTATAAGTTAGAAACACTAAGGGCAGGAAAACAGACAGACAGGCACATGTAGCACATACAAAAACACACAGACAAAGACAGACAGACAAAAACAGCCAGACAAAGCCAGACAGACAGACAAAGACAGACAGACAGACAAAGACATACAAAGACAGACAAAGACAGACACAGACAAAGACAGACAGACAAAGACAGACAGACAAAGACAGACAGACAAAGACAGACAGACAGACAAAGACAGACAAAGACAGACAAAGACAGACAAAGACAGACAGACAAAGACAGACAGACAAAGACAGACAGACAAAGACAGACAGACAAAGACAGACAGACAAAGACAGACAGACAAAGACAGACAGGCACATGAAGCACATACAAAGACAGACAGACAAAGACAGACAGACAGACAGACAAAGACAGACAGACAGACAAAGACAGACAGGCACATGAAGCACATACAAAGACAGACAGACAAAGACAAACAGGCACATGAAGCACATACAAAGACAGACAAAATGGACAGACAAAGACAGATAGACAAGCTGCTTATCATAAGTAAAAATATATTTGTATGCACGCCTCGTTTTTGATGGGTTTCCTGTGGTAAGAGCGTTCTACCACAGGACACCCATAAAAATAGGTGCGCATACAAATATATTTTTATTTATGATAAGTAGCCGCAGAAGATATGGTTGGGCTGCCTGTGGTATATGTCGAAAGGATTCACTCTCCTGGCGTTAAATTACCTTAGTAACATCAGCTGTTCATATAACATTATTGTATAATAAAGAAAGCCTTACTCGCGTGCTTGAATACATAAGTATGTATGGGCGAGACGGTTGTATTTCGTATATATAATATAAGCTATTATTTGGTGAACTTGAGCGCGCCTTTCATCGTTATCATTGTAGACCCTAACACATCATAGCCAGTACACAAGTATAATTACAGCATGTGTGCCAAGCTACTTGTACTGGAGACACTGAACTCAGGCTGGCGTTAACTAATCAAAACCACAGTATGAATGGTATAAATAAATGGATTAATGTAACTGAAAAACAATGGGCGAAAAAATAGTTCTAGGAACGCACCCCCTCCCCCCAGACCCAAACGAACGTTACCTAGCAACTAAACGTTTAACGGTTAACACGACTATCCATACTTGACCTTAACTTGAGGGTAAGGCGGTTCCATTCATTGGCGTTACCCATCATCATTTCCCACGCCTCAATCTCTTCGCCCTCAGAGTCGTCCCACTCTTCTACTCTTGCACCAATCCCCAGACGGACACCTCCCAGGAAGGTGTTACTAGAACCTCTGTCCCAGTCCCACACGGTAAGCTCCAAGACCTGGTCCAACAGCCCTTCGATGGTGATGTTTTCGTAGACTATGGTGTGGCCCCATACTGGGTTCAGGTTTTTCTTGATGATTGGGGTTTTGCGTTTGGTTTTCCTACTCTTGTCTGGAAGTAGATACCTGTATATAATAACACACATGTAAAGCATCATTCATCTGTTGATCTGTACTTTGAGATTAAGTTGTCCTTCAGGCCCCGGTTGCACGAAAGGTGAATAGCGCTATCCACCGGATAAGTCCTATCCAATGGATACAATTTATTGGATGACTGTATCAGTTTTATCCGTTGGATAGTGCTATTCACCAGTTCGTGCAAATGGTAGCATAATATGATGGAGTTATGTAGCTGGCTTTAGGCTTCGCATGGTAATAGTTCGTAAGACTTTTCGTGTCTTCAAGTCTTTATAAAATAACAACTTCATTATATTTAAATGAGATTATCGAATTCATGAATAATTAATGAGGGAAATACAATAGAAATCATAAGCGTAGCAGACATCTGTAAATCGGCAAGAGATTCGTCCTCATTTGCATTCAACTTTATGACTTGGATTTTCTCGGCCAAACTGTTTCCTATCATCCAAATTATAGTAAAACATCCACTTATACATCGTTGGATTCGATAAGTCAGATATAATATTCGCGTCCGATCTGTATGGGATTTACAAACTCTCGCATACGGCTCGAGTTTGTAAATCCCATACAGATCGGACGCGAATATTGTATATATTACGCATAATTGTTACCTTCATTGATAATTTTCAGGTGGCCCTCAAAGCTAACATTAATATAAGTACAGTCAAACCTCTCCACAACGACCACCTCGGGACGACATTTTGTGGCCGTTGTGTAGAGGTGGTCGTTGTGAGGAGGTTTAAGAAAAAAACGAGTAAATGTGTGGGCAGGCTGGTGGTCGTTACAGAGAGGTGGCACCCTGGCCGTTACAGAGAGGTGGCCGTTGTGTGGAGGTGGCCGTTAGTAAAGGTTCGACTGTATATGTAAATATTATTCTTACGAAATATCTGAAGTATTTTATACGTACGCTTTGCAAAAGGGATCGGAAAACCCATTAGAATCCTTGGCTGGTAGATTATGGGCTTCAACCATCGCGACATACAGTTCTCCTAGCTTGTCCTTCTTCTTCTTGCCTTTCTTTGCCTTGACTGACTCAGGGGGGACGTACTTGAGAGCAACGACCAGCTCCCCACAGTACTCCATCAACGATGGCTCTCGTCGCTATACAAGGAAGGTATCGGATTAACACAGTATTTAGGGCAAGGGTATTAATACACAGGGAACCCACAGTACTCCATCAACGATGGCTCTGGTCGCTATACAAGGAAGGTATGATTAGCACAGTATTTAGGGCAAGGGTATTAATACACAGGGAACCCACAGTACTCCATCAACGATGGCTCTCGTCGCTATACAAGGAAGGTATGATTAGCACAGTATTTAGGGCAAGGGTATTAATACACAGGGAACCCACAGTACTCCATCAACGATGACTCTCGTCGCTATACAAGGAAGGTATGATTAGCACAGTATTTAGGGCAAGGGTATTAATACACAGGGAACCCACAGTGAGACTATTCCATTCTCGTCACCAGCCTTCCAACATCGTTTTCAAAATGGCGAATGTTTTGGTCGCAACCAACTTTACAGGAAAATATGGCGGTTCAAGATATTTTCCCAGAGTCCTTTGCGCGCATAAACCACTAAACAACCTAACGTATGCTAAATCCTCATGACTAAGCTGTAAGTTCCTGGAACTAACTGCAAGGACTGGAAATGCGGGTGTTTCTTGGTGCTACCGTCTGCATTGTATTCTTGGTTAGGTTTCTTTGTATGCAGGGTATTGTTTTGGTTCAAGTTCATTCTTCTCGTTCCGTTTGTGTTCATTGTCCAACGTCATCTGGTGTTCTGCAACACCAAGAAACCTCCAGAAATCCCGTCTAGTCCGACTCCGAATGAGGGTTTATCATGTAATTTCAAAACTCATAGGACAAAAAATGATTATCATAGCTGGAAAGAGCTCGTTGAAATACGATAAAAATGTGAAGTTTGGAAAAGATCGCTCCACAAATTACGAAGATATGAATTTTCAAAAATCTTTGTATGAAAACCTTTGGAAATTACGCTTGGAGGCAACTCTTGCCTACCAACAAAGGTTTTCATACAAAATTTCGATTTTTGAAAATTCATATCTTCGTAATTTGTGGAGCGATCTTTTCCAAACTTCACATTTTTACTCATTTCAACGAGCTCTTTCCAGCTATGATAATCATTTTTTTGTCCTATGAGTTTTGAAATTATGTGATAAACCCTCATTGGAGGCTTTCGAACGACTTCTCCAACTCATTAATGATTAATAATTGGAGAAATTCAAAGCTAAAGTTGGCCGAATTTTATGCTAATTAAGAACACATATCCCAACGTCCTTCACGGTAGTGATTTCCTTTGTGTTGTCCTTATAAATTATTAATGCCATTGAGGAATTATATTTACCCGTTCTTTGAGAGGATACCATTCATCTGAAGGGCATTCCCAAGAAAACCCAGATTGTTCGTAGCTGTCTAGAGGATATATGATTTCACCAAGAAAGTCGTTGTGTCCAAAGCGGTCGTTGTTCCACACGGCGAGCCACAAACAACGGGTCATCATCTCATCGAAACCAATTTTAAACTATACAGATGCATAAATTAAAAAAAGAGTAATAAAACTTCATACAATAATAATAATAATGGTTTATGTTTATTTTGAAAATCGATTATATATAAAGTGAATAGTGCGATGGTTCAGTATTTTGTGATTTGAGCTTCGCATTTGCGAGTTATAAAGGTTTGAAATCGGGATATGGTAATTCGGTGACGTCAACGCAGGCATCATTTATTATACAAAAGCGCCCCTTTACAAATTACTGACATTTTTAAACTGGCAAAACGTTATTCTACAACTTATATAAATGATGTTAAACTTTTTTTTCTATTTTAGAAAAGAGTGCTACTTGAAAAAATATAAATAAGTTACGGCAAATGCCTGCGTTGACGTCACCTAATTAGCATATCACGATTTTCTTTATAACTCATCGCAAATGCGAAGCTCAAATCACAAAATACTGAAACATCTCACTTATTCACTTCATATGTAATCGATTTTCAAAAGAAACAAATAATAATGGTTTATTAATTTATGCTACGTACACGTAAATTATGATTATTATTAAATTCCATGATTAATAAATGCGCGTTGCATACACTACTAAAACCAAATAAAATGTATATTTAACAATAATGATCTACAGTCACAAAATTCTGCCTCCCCTAACATAGATATTAACATACAATAAGGGGGGTAGGGGGGAGATGAAGCATGCAAGGAAAGGGAAGGAAGGAAGGAAGGAAGGAAGGAAGGAAGGAAGGAAGGAAGGAAGGAAGGAAGGAAGGAAGGAAGGAAGGAAGGAAGGAAGGAAGGAAGGAAGGAAGGAAGGAAGGAAGGAAGGAAGGAAGGAAGGAAGGAAGGAAGGAAGGAAGGAAGGAAGGAAGGAAGGAAGGAAGGAAGGAAGGAAGGAAGGAAGGAAGATGGTTGAATGGATGGTCGAAAAGATGGATAGAGGGATGTAAGAACGTCTTGTTAGATGCAATGGAAGATGAAAGGATGGATGGAAAAAGGAAGGGAGGCAAATGTACATGTGATATATTTATATTTACTTGTAAAATAAGTTGAGAAAACTGTGGAACAAAATAAACTATAAATTAATGTATCTGCATAATATATTCGACCCCATACCGATAGTATCTCGTCGAACTCTGGGTTCAAAGTGTGTCTCTTTGTTCTTGTTTTACGTTTTCCTCCTTTGGTCTTGTCAGGAAGTAGGTACACTTTGACATATCTACAAAAAAACACCACACATCCGTTACTTGCTTCACACTGACAGTCAAAGTATCATGTACAGGATGACTCGATAGCCTATGTATGTACATATATCTGATAGAATGATAGGTATCAAGACGGTGCGAGGTAGACCACTAAAGTATGGTTTTCACTACGATGCACGGAAGCATAAGAGACTTGTATCATGTGAAAACTGGCAAACCAAACCCTTGGCACAAACACACTGAATGAAATAAACATTGATCCTTGTGCTTATGCTTGCGCAAGGACCATTTCACAGTGACATAAGGCCTTTTGTGATTGCGCTTATGCTTGCGCAAGGACCTTTTCACAGTGACATAAGGCATCTTGTGATTGTGCTTATGCTTGCGTCAGGCCCGTTTTCAGTGACAGGAAGGCCTCTATTACTGTCTTATACTTATGCCTGCGTCAGGCCCGTTTTCAGTGACAGGAAGGCCTCTATTACTGTATTATACTTATGCCTGCGTCAGGCCCGTTTTCAGTGACAGGAAGGCCTTTATTACTGTCTTATACTTATGCTTGCGTCAGGCCCGTTTTCAGTGACAGGAAGGCCTCTATTACTGTCTTATACTTATGCCTGCGTCAGGCCCGTTTTCAGTGACAGGAAGGCCTCTATTACTGTCTTATACTTATGCCTGCGTCAGGCCCGTTTTCAGTGACAGGAAGGCCTCTATTACTGTCTTATACTTATGCCTGCGTCAGGCCCGTTTTCAGTGACAGGAAGGCCTCTATTATTACTGTCTTATACTTATGCCTGCGTCAGGCCCGTTTTCAGTGACAGGAAGGCCTCTATTACTGTCTTATACTTATGCCTGCGTCAGGCCCGTTTTCAGTGACAGGAAGGCCTCTATTACTGTCTAGTACTTATGCCTGCGTCAGGCCCGTTTTCAGTGACAGAAAGGGGCCTCTATTACTGTCTTGTACTTATGCTTGCGTCAGGCCCGTTTTTTTTCCATTGATATAAGGTCTCTAGTGCTTGCGCTTATACATTCGTCGCTAGAGAAAACCAGAAAACCAGCGGTCGACTTCGTTCCATCTGAAAGTCAAGCTTCATTACGTACGGATCAGATCTGTTTTTCTTCGTATCAACTGGAGCTATGTCTCTTGCACGATGGACTTGAACCTCCAACTTTTCCGCCCTGAAGTCATACTTTAAGCCTATCTGCACCTCCCCAGTAACAGCGATGTTGCCATAGTGACCCTCACCGGCGTCGCTATAGTAACTAACGATGCTTTCTCGACTACCCTGTTGAAATATGGAAGCGATTCTTAATTAGAATTACGGCTGTAAAATATAAAACGTCTCTACTTTGGTATGGAAGGGACGGATGCACCAACCGCCAGACTGCAAGTAAGTTCCTTTAGAGTCGTTTTCATATGAGTGGTGCCGTGTACAAGCATTCTGATTGGTTGAACAATGATTTTGCTCGCTGTGATTGGTCGAATAGAATATAAAACGTCTCTACTTTGGTATGGAAGGGACGGATGCACCAACCGCCAGACTGCAAGTAAGTTCCTTTAGAGTCGTTTTCATATGAGTGGTGCCGTGTACAAGCATTCTGATTGGTTGAACAATGATTTTGCTCGCTGTGATTGGTCGAATAGAATATAAAACGTCTCTACTTTGGTATGGAAGGGACGGATGCACCAACCGCCAGACTGCAAGTAAGTTCCTTTAGAGTCGTTTTCATATGAGTGGTGCCGTGTACAAGCATTCTGATTGGTTGAACAATGATTTTGCTCGCTGTGATTGGTCGAATAGAATATAAAACGTCTCTACTTTGGTATGGAAGGGACGGACGCACCAACCGCCAGACTGCCAGTAAGTTCCTTTAGAGTCGTTTTCATATGAGTGGGAAGTAATTATGGAGTTGGTGCGGTGACCGTGCCGTGTCCAAGCATTCTGCTTGGTTAAGCAATGATTTTGCGCGCTGTAATTGGTTGAATATACAGCTATTTCGAAAAAGGTTGGTGAAGGTTTTGTTGCGTCTTGCATGTTGCATGTTGCATACCAAGCCCGAAATGTATTGTGGATCATATGTAAATAAAATATGCCGGCTCCATATTGCGAAGACAAAGTTTGGGAAAATTCCCAGAGTCCATATTGTTGCGACCTTTCGCTGATTCCATTCACATCACCCATAGTGCATTTCAGGCTTGGTATGCAAGATGCAACAAAACCGTCACCAACCTTTTTTGAAATAGCTGTATATCTTCGGAATGGGAGGGGGTGGGAGACAGGAAGGGGAAAAGGATGGGTAACACTCTTCTCCAGTCCCCCTCACCTTCCCTTTTTTCCCACCCCTCCCCCTCCTTTCCCAGACAGCCTGGCTACGCAGGCTACGTATTATTAGAGGGAGCATTAATAATCGAGCATGCTGAGCCCCAACTCTGCCATGTATGAGTACAGTACTCAATACTAGGGAAGTAGATTGCGTAGCACTAATGAAACAAAGGAGAAAGAGAAACAATCTCAGACCCCGATGGGCCGGGATTCGTACCCACACACACAAGCCCCTCGGAACTGACAAGTATAGTACAGTACTGACCATGTCAAAACGATCTGAGAGTGAAAGTCTACTGCCTAAGTCTGATGTGGAGCCGTAAGCAGCAAAAGCTTGATCGATATCTTCAAGTGTTTCTTCGTTGTCTTCGTTCATCGTGTGTGCGTCTATATCGTCAACAGCGGTTGTGATGATCTCTGGTGGTACTACATCATTGCTGGTGTGTTGTGGCTGGAAATCATGAAAAAAAAACGATTAACACAATCAATGAATGAAGGTGACTGAGTGACTGGATGACTGACAGGATGACTGACTGACTGATTGACTGTCTGACTGACTGAATGTCTGAGTGACTGACTCAATGAATCAATGTCTGATTAACTCCCTGACTGCCTGAATGTTTGAGTGACTCACTGACTGACTGACTGACTGAATGTTTGAGTGACTCACTGACTGACTGACTGAATGAATGTCTGAGTGACTGTCTGACTGACTGAATGTTTGAGTGACTGACTGAATGAATGTCAGAGTGACGGACTGACTCGCTGAATGCTTGAGTGACTGACTGACTGACTGAATGAAAGTCTGAGTGACTGACTGACTGACTGAATGAAAGTCTGAGTGACTGACTGACTGAATGAATGTCTGAATGACTGACTGACTGACTGACTGAATGTCTGAGTGACTGACTGACGACTGACTGACTGACTGACTGACTGAATGAATGTCTGAGTGACTGACTGAATGTTTGAGTGACTCACTGACTGACTGACTGACTGACTGAATGAATGTCTGAGTGACGGACTGACTCGCTGACTGACTGATTGATGATGGGTTGATCGATTGATTGACTCGATTACTTGCTACACGCAGACATAGAATAAGTTGCGATATTTGTACTCACCGAGCCTGGTTCAGAATGGTGCTCGTCTTTGATACTGTGGACTAAAATAAATAACAAATTCTTTCAAGACGAAAGGTTTTGCCGTCTGTAATAAATTCTAGACATCTGATCATAGGCATCGCAGGGTAACTAAGCACAGAGCAAGATAAAACTCCAATCGCGCGTTCGTAACTGAAATTATCCCTCTTAATAATCGTGTTTTTAATGCTATATTGTAAGAGCATTGATATTTTATGTAATGCGCCTTTAAACAAATAAATTATTGTTATTATTATTATTATTATTCATAACTAATGGACTCTATATAAGCTCTGTACATTGACTCAACACTTATCCTTGAAAATGGCGTTAGCAACGCCGAAATGTCGGAACTTTGCTATCTTAAATTTGATCGTAAAATTATAATTATAATTATAATAATTATTATTATTATTATTGTTATTATTATTATTGAATTGCATTGGACTATACTTACATTGTTCTTCATGTTGCGGAGGGACTGGTGTTGTATCACGTGCATCCAAGAAATCTGACTCCTCGTCGCTAGGCAACGACTGTGTTGGCGTCGTGTCTTCAGTCGTACGAAATGACTCAACTGATCCCGAACTGAAATTCGACTCCTTGTTAACATGAAGACGATTCTGTATAAAACAGATAGGGACTATCTAGTACATACACAGTATATGTTAAAGACCCTGTGTCCCAGCCCATGATGCCTTGCGCCAATGTTTTGATAGACTTTAAATAGAACACGGTATTGTTTTTGGTCGAGGATGGCTCAAATCGTTCAGATATTCTTTTGATCTGAAATCACTTTCAAATTTCGATTTTCGTTTGTGCGCGCATGGCATCATGGGCTTCGACACAGACTGGCCTAATTAGCCACTTTAGAAACGAGTGGAGGACTGGGAACGAGTTTTAAGAATTAATCTAATTAAAAATGAACCCCATCACAAGAAAGAGCATATCAGAGTTAGTAAGTTTTAGGAGTTTGATAGGGTTTGGAGAAGCAGCAACTGAACTGTAGACATTTAAAAACTGCAAAAATTACAAAGAAATGTCAGGAGCCCATTACTAGGAGCCTTCCTCTCCTATAATAGGTTTGTATGACATCAAATGCACAAATTGGACTAAAAATAGAACACTCATTAAAAATTCCGCGCGATTAACCAATCATGTCGCGTCTTACACAATAGGAATTTGACGTCAGATTCAACACTGCTAGCTTTGCTTTCAATGTCGGCCGAAAGCGTACCGTGTAGTTCCAGTGATTCTAGTGAAGAATCAGAATCTAGTGAAATTTCAGATCACTGAGTTTCGTCGTTTGCCGACTTCAGTACTTCATCAAGCGAGGAAGAACAATGATTGAAAACATTAAAAACAAAACAAAAAAGCAACTCCAGGTATTATTATTTATATCAAAACTTCAAGTGCGAGAACTTCTAAAAACAAATCTACTAGTTAAAAAGGCCAGTTCAAAACCCGGCCAAAAAAACATCTTCTGCTCTTTCTGAGAAGGAATTCAACGATCTGGTATCATGGATAATCTCTTACGAAGAACCTAATTAAACTTGTGCAGGACTAGCAGTGAGAACCAAATGCAAGCTAATGAATATTCCAAACCGCCGGTGTGTTTTGCTAATTAGCAATTGTTATCTGAAACGCAGCAAATCGAAAATTCTAGACATTGTCACAAAGTTCCTTCTAAAACAGCGAAGTGAGGTACAGAGGAGCTTCTTTTTCTGTGGCCTGGATGAAGATTTTATCGCATATTTATTCATCGGCTGATTTTGGAATGCCGGCTTTCCGCTTTCTTTACCTTCTTTGAACTGAAAACGCCTTTGGCGAATGAACTTCGCATACACTCAGTGATATTAAACCCTCTTGTTTTAGTGTTCTTTGCCGCTCTTTAAGGCACGGTTCGTCGGTTGAAAGTTTCAGTTGTTTTTCGACTATCTTTCGGCGAAGAAGTTCTTTAGCAAAGTGCACATTTGTGTGGTTTAATTGTTATGTTGGCGCCGCCATCCAACTTTTGCTTCATCAGAGTCGAAATCATTGGAGAACGCTTCATTCTTACGAAGACTAAATCACGAATCAAAAACCAACAAAAGAAAGTTGATAAAACAAGAAGAAACATATGAAGCGATAGAAGAAACGTAGAAGAATTTCGCGACAACGTGAGTCGCCAAACCGTAAAAGTCTCCACTAAGCGCTCTGGCAGTATGTCAGTTTATTGAAACATGTGATTCATTCATTGTACACAGTTGTCTCGTTCTTGTGCAAAGGAAAAATAGACTTGGACTTCCATGGATTAAGAATATCAATATTTTGGATCAAGTCCTCGCGTCTTCCGTTTGGCGGCCATGTTATTTTTCAATTTGAAATTCTTCGGAAATTTGCATATCTAAAAATAGCCCAATTTGTGCATTTGATGTCACATGAACCTATTACTAGAGGAAGGCTCCTAGTAATGGGCTCCTGGAAATGTACGGTTACTCGGGACAAGCGTCCCTACTAAACATACATTTCTTTGTAATTTTTCCGATTTTTGGAAAGCTGTTACTCGTTCAATATCTAACAAAACCTTTTGAAACTTTGTAATAATGCTAATTGTGATATGCTCTTTCTTGCGATGGGGTTCATTTTTTAATTAGATTAATTCTCAAAACTCGTTCCCAGTCCTTTACTCGTGGCTAATTATAACGCAACCATAAGCGCATAAGCACAGTGGAGAGATTTTGACCCTTGCGCGCTAGCTTGTGCTTGCATTGCGTCAAATCCGTTGTCACAGTGAAATATCGCCTCGTGCTTGTTTTGCATAGTGAAAGCAAGCTTTACATAGAAGAGTCATAACGTAACTAAGACAACGAGAAAGCATTCCCGTCATGCATTGGGGCTCCTACCACAGGTAATCCAAGTAGGAAAATGTTGATAAGTAAACTTAGCATCTTGTACCTTGTTTTGTTCGGTCTCACTAATATCAGCTGGCAGTGAATGGTACTCGTGAGTCTGTTCAGCGGTATACTCGTTGTCATAGGAACCACGTGTATCCAATGACTTGAATTCATATGCCTCGTCAGAGTCATCCAAGTGTTCGTCGTATGACGGGATGTCTGTCAGGGAGTGAAACTGGTCTGCGCCATTAGTTGTCGGTGGCTGGATGTCATCCAAGAAGTCAAATATTTGCTCCTCTTCGCTTTGTTGGTTGCCATGGTAATTATCCTGGTGGCCGTTCAGGGTCACATTGCCTAGAGAGGATCAATGAATCTTGAGCAACAACAACAGTACACATCTATCCCTTTATCTAGTAAGGCGCTTCGAGAAAATCCAAGGACTTTCTAGCTATAGAGCCTGTGTGAACTTAGCTCATTAGCAACGTGTACAGCCCAGAACTGAGTATGTTACAGTGGCCCCCGTTAATACGGACAGTAAAGGGACATGCAAAAGTGTCCGTATTATCCGGGTGTCCGTATTAAGTGTCCGCGTATTATCCGGGTGTCCGTATTAAGTGTCCGCGTATTATCCGGGTGTCCGTATTAAGTGTCCGCGTATTATCCGGGTGTCCGTATTAAGTGTCCGCGTATTATCCGGGTGTCCGTATTAAGTGTCCGCGTATTATCCGGGTGTCCGTATTAAGCGGGCTTTCATACATATACCGTAGAATCCCGGTTATAATCCTGGGCTTATATAACTTCATAAGGGTTTATAACCGGGGGGCTTATAAAAGGGAGGAAAAAACGATGTTTATAATCGTGACCATTTTAGTTAAACAGTGTTCATGCAACAATAACAGTAAACGTTTTTAAACGTGAATATATGTTCAGAAAACAAACTTTAATCTGAGAGGATTTTCAAGCAATGAGCTACCGTATACTACTGGACTCCATCAGTCTCGTTTACTACGTACACCTATATAACCGGGGAGGCTTATAACCGGGATTTTACGGTATGGGCTTGTTGTCGGGAAAAACAAACTCTGTCCACAATAAGCGAGTGTCCGTATTAAGCGGGTGTCCTTAGATCGAGCGGGGTTCCACTGTAATAGAGTCGTCTACTTATCTGGGAAACCTACGGTGCGGAATCGAAGACATCTATTCAACCAATCACAGCGCGCAAAATCATTGCTCAACCAATCAGAATGCTTGGACATGGCACGGTCATGGCACTGTCACCGCATGGCACGGCACGAACCGTGCCGAAACTACTTCCCGCTCATACGAAAACGACTCTATATAGGCCCATGTAATTTGCATATAATTTGAGCGTAGTACACTTAACACTGAGTGTAGTACACTCAAACGTGAGCGTGTAAATTGCGTAGTTTGCCTATTGTTATCGGCCGGCCTTTCTTTTCAACTGCACGCAACCAATGTTGTACAGTTGTAGTATTAGTATTTACTTACGAACGAATATAACATATCCTACAATTTAAAAACTAGAAAAAACTCAAACTATAGGTGCCAAAGCGGCAAATGTGCATCGTATAATAATAATAACTGTTTATTTAAGTGTCCAATGCGTTCTAGCGCTTGCTCACTAATTGGGGGACACTGTACTCTCACACACACTACCACTACATTCTAATATTCTATACATACAACTTTCAGCTCACTAGTTCGTTTTTATGGAGGGAGGAAAACCGCAGTACCCGGAGAAAAACCCTCGAAGCAAGGGAGAGAACGAACTGACAAACTCAAATCACATGACTGTGATCCCAGGTCCGGGAATCGAACCCGGGAAACAGAGGTGACAGACCGAGGCTCTCATCACTCGGCCACCCTTGCTTCCCTATAGGCTTGACACTTACCTAAAGAAGTATCTTGCTGGGCAGGAGTAGGTGTAGAACGCCCAGAGTCTCCACCACTGTCCTCATCCTTATCGCTAAAACTGCTATTGTAATCTCTTTTCACAGGCATCGCTTTGGTATATGGCTTGTAATTATTATGATTCACCTCATTCATTCTTTCTTGTCCATCGTTATGTCTCTCTTCATTACCGTAATCATTTGCCGGTTCCTTTTCTTCTGGCTTGGTCTCTCGTATGGCGGACATGTGAACGGGTATTGGTCTGTGTAGTTTGTCATGGTTGTCACGATTTAAGCCAATCAGAGGTGGCGCTGAAACTTCGTCTATAATCAGAGCATTTATTTTAATTATTTTCTTTTCATGATAAGACTAGAGTCTCCATTTATCTGTTCATTTATTCTCCCATCCATCCATTCATCCATTCAATCAATATTTCAATTATTCTCATAACATCAGCAACCATTGGCATACTTCTGTCCCATTCATCCTTTTCCCATTTTTCAATACTTTCTATCTATCCTTTCCCTTTATCCATCCGTTCGTTTTCCCATTCATTTGACCATTTTCCAATCTTTTTGGGCACCAATAAACCACAAGCCATCCATCTTTTTCCCATTATCCCATAAACTCTCTATCTATCCTTTCCCTTTATCCATCCGTTCGTTTTCCCATTCATTCGACCATTTTCCAATCTTTTTGGGGCACCAATAAACCACAAGCCATCCATCTTTTCCCCATTATCCCATAAACTCTCTATCTATCCTGTCCCTTTATCCATCCATTCATTCTCCCTTCCACTTACTGTTGAAACTGTATTATTTAAAAAAAGTGAAACAAATTTGGATGACTGATACACAGCCATCATATTAATTTAGTAAAAACACTTTTTTTAATATAAATAATATTATTTGTTTCTAAAGTGTTTAGTCTCAGAATGACAGGTTTTGAAATACATGTATATAATGTACCATCATAATTAGGCAATCATGTAAATCATATGGCATGCTTCTGTGGTTTGTGCTGTCACCAATGTTACATGTAATTAAAAATTCACACTGGAATATATTTTAATTAAAATAAAAATATATTTTATTATTATTTTAATTTATAGCACAAGGGCTAAATTTAATACTTGTTAAAAATGCTGATTGCAGAATCGAGGAGGGCTCCCATCCCATCATGTTTATATCACATGACATGTACGTGCCATTATTTTATACTGCGTTAATAAAACAAATGGAACATTAATTATTTGATTAAAATCTCACCATCATATTCATTGCTTGAACTTGTCTTTCTCCTTTTAAGAGAAGCCCTAATCAATGAGGTTCCAAATAGAGAACGAGTCTCAGTCTTTGATTTGACTTGGTCAAAGAACCAAGCTCCAGACTTGGCCTTGACATCCCTATTAAATACCAAATGGAAACATTTCAGCTAAATAATTACAAGTATATTGGTTATATGCATGCAGACACACATGTACTACTAATATTATTAGATATAAATTAGATATAATGATGATTGATGACGAGTGAACATATATAGTGGCATATGAGTGGTAATGGTGCATATGGTACAATGTATTGTAGTTTTAGTAAAATCAGATGATGATGATTGTGGTGATGACAGAAGCACACACTATCTCTATAGAAGCCTAAGGACATGTTCTACAATGCTATTGTAAATGTTCTCTGTAAACCACTCTTAGTTATGCACTGAGGAGTGCAGGTCAACTCGACCTGTACAAAACAGATTTGTATGTTAACTAAACTAGAGTCAAAAGTATAACCGTGTCCATTTATTATTTATATTTGCCCTACCAATGGTATCGACCAAGGGGGGGTACTCAGGGGTATCAGTGATGGGGAGGTGTGAATGAGACCAACGGCTCAAAATCGTAACCCCCCAAAAAGTCCAATTTTTCTCCGCATAAAATCGAGAACGGTAGGATATCATTATTATCAACCCCCCAAAAAGTCCTTGCCAAAATCTTTATATCAAATAAAGTCCACCAGAAAATTGATATCCCCAAAAAAGTCCCAAGCCGCGAATTTCAAACCCAAAAAAGGTCTTCGCACCTCCCCGTCACTGATACCCCTGAGTACTCCCCTGGGGGTATCGAGCACTCTTGGCACACTAATACAAGCTTCTTCCTGGATATATTATAATATATATATATATACAATAACTGTCTGGCTTTGTTTCATAATTTTCCCTTTTGCCCTCTTAGCATAATAATATTTTTTAAATTCCTAGGTGCATGACTTGCTTTAAAAATAAATATTGTTTACAAGTTTAACATATCTGAAATTCTTTTACAACCTGTTATGAGGTCACATACTGTAAACACATTAGATAATCTCTTAACAAAACTATCAGATATTAACAAAGTACTACGAAGTATATAGCTGGATAATAGTATATTTTTGTATCGAGTGTGAGTTTAATAATTATTTAGGGATACGTGTATATATAATCAGAAATTTATGTAAATATTGCATGATGTACGTTCTGAAGAAATGACGAGGTGTCAGTAACATTTTGATCCAGAACAGTATTTGTAGTCTTATATCAGTATGTAACAATAAACTACAATTACACGCAATAATAAATAATAACCATGCATATTCCATCGAGCATTTAAAAGGTTTCCGACATTTAAAAATATATATTTTACCTGACTTTACCACAAAGGCTGCAAAGCCACCGGTTATCAACCGTCGTTCGGCAAGATTTGCAGACCCTGGCTTTACATTTTGGGCAGAAAGCTCCCGTGTTGAACAAAACCCCTAGATTCCCATGACATCTCGCGCAGAGCTTTGCATTTGAGCTGACAGTAGTTTCAGAGGCTTTGATGGCGTTGGACTTTTTTGCTACTTCTAGCTCTTTCTTTAGCTCACTTGAACATAACATAATGTTTATTAAGTATTACGAATATTAGCTTGTATAAGACGGAGTAATAACCACAGGTGTACATGGTGTAGTATAGTGTAGTAGTAGTTAACAATTTACAACACAGGCATCAAAGTAAACAAACAAAACTTTAAATTTTAGATTTACGATTCATGGCATTGTATACCTGAGTCTCTTTTTCTCTTGTCTTCTGAATGCATCATCTCTAGCCAATACATCTTGTAACAGCTCTCTCTCAGACTCTGTCAGGAAGTTTAAATCGATAAAAATATCATCCATTTCATCGGTTGTTCTGTGTTCATTCCGCTTCGCCTATCCGTCGTTTACGGGCAAAAGATCAGTCGAATTATAAATAATTTACAAGCTCGGTTATTCACGTTAAGAGATTTGAAGTTAAACGTTCATGATAGGTGAGAGGATTTTGTATTTTGGTAAAGTTTAGGGATAGAACACACCGCCAAAATCCCCTACTGCAGTTTTGTTGATGTGATTCACTCCCAATGTCGCTGAAGACCTAATGACCTTTCATTGTTTACGAACCAATCAGATATAAGAACGTCACGGTAGGTTATGAATATTCGGACTAATTATACGCAAGTCAAAATTTGATTGATTTTCCTTGACATTTGATTTCAATAACAATGCCAATTTTGCGAAAAGGAAATTTTACTGCGCTGAACGATAATATCGGTTAGTCTGAGTGCTGAAAAGTGTTACCACAGGAAGCCCAATCAGTGTAACGTCAAATAGCCTGAAGGCATATGAACTAACCTGACCATACAATTTCAAACAATATTTATTTTGCTGTTTATATTTCAAGAGAATGTGGAAAGTCAAAACTCAATAGATGTACAGTCCCACAGGACTCGAGTCTTGCGTGGCAGGGGGAGGAGGGACGAGGCGGAGGAAAGGAGAGGGGGCTGACCGTAGGCCTAGGAGTGATCGTCTTACTTTTAGGGTTTGCCAGAAATCGGCGATCTGGTATTTTTTAGGGGTTGCTTCAAGCAAAATCCAATTATTTAAAAGAGCTGGTATTTTTTTTAGGATATGAAACTTGTAACAAAAAAAAAACAAAGCCACAGATCTTTTGATTAACTGGCCTTAAACACTGAGATAAAACTACACCCACTGGACGAAACGAAACCGTCGTGATAGAGTAATATTTGGTATTTTTTAGGGTAAGAATCGGCTTTATAACGCAACTAAAATGCCTCTTCGCTTCTTGAGGTAATCTGACTGCGAGACGCGCACAGGGAGCCCAATATAATACGTAATGCGCGCGTTCAACCACAGGAAACCCATCAAAAAAAGACGCGCGCCTACAAATATATTCAACAGTTATTGTTTTTATGGTCAAGAAAACATGATAGTCTCTTGTTTTAGTATAATTACTGAGTTGAACAAGAAGTAAAAAAAAAAACACAACAAGACAAATAAGTAAACGTGGGAAAATCTTCGGAAAAGTATCGGTAATCCGGCATCATCGCTTAGTCTCCCTCGCATCCTTGAATTGAATTCAATGTTTGTTTACTGCATTTTCAAGTAACTTTAAACCACGCAGAAAACTATCTAACTTATCAAAGTATGGACTCACGACTTTATTTTGTCGACATTGGACAACCAGGTCGACGTACTTTACGTCCGAGACGGTGCCCGAAGAGGGCACAGAGACAACTACTTTCAATTCTACGCGATTAACCGACTCGCAGCCGGATCCTGGTCAGCTTATTTGAAAACGCTGCCTAATTCTACTTTTGCTGCCGGATGTGGGTGACGCTACAACGAAGATGATCAAATCCAACAAGGAAATCGCGCACATCAACACGGAGCTGCAGTGGGTGACTTAGGGCACGAAGCTGGTGTCCGTACCTTAAGGGAGGGTGTTCCCGAGTATGAAGTCGTCCGCTAGCACTATAATTACTCAAGCATTGGTTGGAGAGACAGCAAGACCACACATATTCGATGGACAGTAAGTTTCTGTTGAGGTTTGACAGCTTTACCTAGTTGACGCGAGTGTAAAAGTCTACATAACGTTGATGCCGTGGTTAGGGTGTCATATACCATGGTAAAACTAACAACAAGATGCTTGGTTGCAAAGAAGGGAGGTTCAAATCAAGCAAACAAATACCTACTCTGTCAAAACCACCGGCCACCTCATCAAAGGTGGAACAGGGAACGAGAAAGAAAGGAAATTGTTACCCTTTAACTGAAACGCAATCACATTTATCTAAAATCCAGGAACGCGCACCTGAAGCTAACACTCACCGAGTTCAGATATAACATTAAACTTTAGTAACATCAGTAGGATAATTGAAGTTAAGTCTACATGATCATAATCATGGGTATAATAACATGACGGCAATCAAATGGTGGAGAAATAAACGTGAATAAAAATACGTACAGAAAACTAATGTCTCAGTGTATAATAAAAACCTTATGTACAATGTTCATGCCAACACCTTGTAGGCACCCTTCAGTCACGATATATTAACGTACTGTGAACACGTTGTATAGATCGGCTTTCCAACGGCCTCGTTTTTGATATAGAACTGTTTATCAGTAACTTCACTGAATACAATGCGCGAATATTTATTTACATCACTTACCACATATCTTCTGTAATAGCCGGGGCCCTTTAGAGGAAAAGGTTGAATCGCCGAGAATAAATGCCTCCCCAACAATTCCCCTCGCTGCGCCGCTGTCACTTCCAAATGAAACTACTTGCAAAGTAGATTTTACAGAACAAAGCATGTTAGGCCTGGGTCTCCAGAGGGAATCGACCCCCCGCGTAGATTTAATATCTTTCGCTTAAAAAAGCAGGTTTGTGTTTAAATCTGCATGATTTTCATGTCGTATACCATGGGAATTGCTTAAGGTAAAGGATCTGGACATGTTTTGGTATAGTAGTGTTATCGGTTGGCTGTCACGTGACCATAAACCCGCCAAAAAATAACGTAAAAATACGGGCCGGCTTTATCACGTTTATTACCAAACGTTTTTGGTGTCAAATCATTAAGCCCGTTGAAACAAACAATAATCCGTGTGGAATGGATGTCTACAGATTTGTGGTACTGAGAAAAATAAAACACAAAATTGAAAAAAATGGTCACGTGACCTGTTTTGTCGATTATCTCCCAAAAAAGCAACGAGGGACAACCATTCCAGGCAGAATTGAAAAGATCTCTACAAATGTCATTCATTAATGCGTTATTGATCATTCCTAGAAAAGTTTCTATACGGCCCATTTTCAACTGAATTTCTTAAAACTTCAAGACCACGTGGTCGGTCACGTGACACACCTTATATACCATCATGACCACTAAATTTTAAAGACTTCAAGGGACTAAAGCATTTGACCGAGTTTTATTCTCAAAGCCTTACTATTCGTTCTGTAGTAAATAAAATCGTGATTTTATACTAATTAGGCACAAGACCCAGGCCTTAACATGCTTGAGAATAGTCTCTATTGTCATGTCCACGTAATTCCAGAAGTTATTGTCTGCTACTGATACCGTAAATGCTCGATTTAGCTCCCCGAGCGCTTATTAAATTTTTAGACCTCTAGGGGGAGGCGCTTATTCGAGGGGGGCGCTTATTGGAAGCAGGGCGCTTAATCGAGCATTTACGGTACGCAGTGTTTATATGCTGTTGATATTTACTGTATTCGTGAACTGCCCGCGATGAAAGTGGTTCAGTTATTCGTGGAACGGTAAACGACTGTCTCAAATAAACGACCCCTTCGAATAATCACCTTTTACCAGAGAGGAGATAACGATCATCACCTCTATCAATAGAAGATATACGGCAAATACCGAATTCACAAATGGCTATTGAAATTTGTTCGCGGAAGATTGAGTTTGTCTATTTGAAAGGCACAAACTTATGAATACAACTGGCCTCTATGATATGCTACGTCCTGTACGGTGTGATCAATTGTTCAAATTTTAAATATAATATAAAACAGGCAAAAACGAATAGTTAGAAAGCATAGTTTCTAGAAACTATACGACGAATTCATAATGGCGTATTTTTAGTTTGGCGATACGATACGTTTCTGGTACAAATGATCACTGTCATCTAAAATAGTACCTAGAAATAAACATCTTTGGAAAGCTTCTTTGCTGTAGACAAAATATCATCAGAGTTATGACAGATCCTGAATAGAGAGTTGTGTATGTATTTTTCAAGTGAGTCCTAACGAGCCTCGTTTTGGTGCAATTTCACAATTTCAAATGTTCATATCTTCTTAAGGATTTATTATTTGGTTTCAAAACACACACATAGTATTAACATGATCACATTCTATCATATCGAATATTAACTTTTCCCAAAATAATATTTTTTGGCTTTTATGCAAATTAGAAGCAGCCATTATGAATGCAGTCTATATGCAACCACAGTTACTGGCTGTTGAGAATTAATTGGAATAATAGAGCGAAAACAAATCAGTCGCGATCGCTACCTACATATATCTATAATATTTCCAAAAGTATGTGCTTCCAAGCTTCAGACAACCAAAAACGAATGAGGAATTCCAAAATATAGTTTCTGATAAAGAAACTACGCAACCGCTAGTCAGTGTGGTTGATTAGGAAAATTATGTAAATTATAGAGCGACAAAAAAAATATTCGCACAAACACTCAGCTTAATATCTGGCTTCTTCACGCAATCACTTGAACATCAGTTGTAATTATTGTTATTATCAGCTCAATTCTTTGTCATTTTACATAGTGAAACAGGGGCGTAGCTAGCCACGACGCACATGCGTCACTCTAAAAAAAAGCTTGTTTTTGAAAAAGTGAAAAGAAAGAAAAAAGCTAAAGACACAAGCAAGTGAAAAATAAAACATTATCACCCTATGGATTGTAGGTATTAGTTATTCGTGCATGAAATTGTGCTTTTTCAAGCGTAATTATTCAGAGTTCTTAAAGTAAAGTAGAAGATACGAACGTGTTTTTGGTAAGAGAAGTGAAGAAGAATCGCTCTGTCTTTGATGAGATTGTAGTCCTATCTTATGTACCCTTGCTTTCTCGATCTCATCATTAGGTCGTCGATCACTTGAGAGAAAGTTACACTAATGTCCCATTGCAGACCCGTAGCAGGGGGATGGGCCAGGGGAGGCCGGGCCCCCAGTAATTTTGTCCTTTTAAAAAAATAATCTTTACATCCTGAATAGCAAATGCCTATACACACACTACTATGGACATGCTCTGAATCTAGCTGTCGCTGATTCCATAAAATCAGTAAAATGTTTAGTGCTCGTCTTGACCTTGACGCCGTTCGAGAAATTAATAGGAAAAATTTAAACAACCAGTTATGCAAATGGCACTTTTAGTATCGTATGTTCATGCCATTGATCTATTGTGCAACACGTATTTGTTTACAAACATATTGATGGTTTTGCCTTTGGTATGAACACTAGATCTCGGTTTGAATAACTAAAAAAACCACACACATCATTGTGTACACATAATCGGATATGATTTACATGTCTGCAACCCCTCAAATGACCTGCGATTCGGCCACAAGATCGATTTTCTGTTCGTTTAAACTTCCTGGAAACTACTCTCAGAAAGCAGGAAATGCTATTTCAGAGACTTTATACCTCAAACATTTTCGGGGGAGCATTCTCCCGCACCCTTGTACCCCCCCAAATTTCCTCTTGCTACGATCCTGCATGACATCGAACCAAAAATATAGAAGTAGTAGATGCTAAATTGAGTGAAGTGTATATATTTCGTGAATAACTACTGTGTATGAAAAGAAGATTAGAGATTCCCAAACATTGTAATCACCTATTTACTTTTACTTGTTGGTTGGTTTGAGTGGTGATGTGCGGGAGGGGGAGGGGGAAGGGGAGGGGGTTATAAATTGAAAGTTCATAATTGTGCGTCACGTACTCCGAAAATATCCTGGCTACGCCTCTGTGAAAGTATCATCCAGTTGGTCTGTAGTTTGTTAGTTTAATCCGGCATTGGAACCATTGATCTGTAGTCGACTATAAACGTAGCAACGCGATGATTCAAGAGATACCTTCCGTTGCATTTAAAAACATAACAGTGACTCGTAAACAGTGATAACATCAAAAATGGTTCGTTTGCACATATACTGTTTTCTATCAACATCAAGTACTTTAATTATTACATCAGTCATTCATACAAAACGTGTCTGGGAACGAGAATATTTTGTGAAGAATTCCCATCAAATTAAGAAGAATCGAACAAACACGTACGCGCATGCATGCGCAGTTTCGGGGGTACTGACATCATCGGGGGATCGCTAGCTACTTTCGGGGGGGATCGCTATTTTCGGGGGCTCGTTACTTTCGGGATTTGTTAGCAAGCATCAATTTTTACTGTTACTTTCGGGGGGTCGCTACTTTCGGGGAGTCGCTACTTTCGGAGAGTCGCTACTTTCGGGGACTCGCTACAGTCAGGGAGTCGCTACTTTCGGGGAGTCGCTACTTTCAGGGAGTCGCTACTTTCGGGGAGTCGGGGGGGAGTCGCGGGAGTGCTACTTTCGGGCGAGTCCGGCGCTACTTTCGGGGAGTCCGGCGCTACTTTCGGGGAGTCGCTACTTTCGGGGTCGGGGGAGTCGCTACTTTCGGGGGGGGGGGGGGGGGGGGGGGGGGCTACTTTCGGGGGGTCGCTACTTTCGGAACTTTACGGTACTACAACTTTTAAGAGGGTAAACACAGAACAGATACACAAGGTACTGATAAACTAGTGACCCTCAAAATAAATGATAAAAACTATCGAATTTACGAATTTCTTACAAGCAGTAATTTCGAATGATGTGGTTGTTAGCTTTGATTCCTTTCAGGACCAGGTCGACCAGGGCGATTAATTGCAAGTGTAGCTTTTCTCCTTCAGTTTTAGCACATCATGATTCTGCAATTAAGCTGCTAGGTAGTACTTTGCGATCTTCATCTCAGTGTTTTTACTTGACGAACGGCAAACGAAAAGGATATGTAGCCACGGGATGTCAGCCAATCTTTCTTCTCTCAGTCCTGTGACCGGGATGGACTGGAACTTCTGACTGACACCAACTGCATTTTTTTAAAGACTCGTGCTACCACAGGTAGTCCGAGTAATTACGAATCACTGTTCGCGAATTTCCCTTTGAAACTGACTAGGCCGCCATGTTGTAACGTCACAACGTCCATGAACTTTCCACAACTCACCCTCTTGGTTCACTCGGTTTTGGTTGAATAGTTAGTGTATTGTGGCACACAGCAATGTATCAGTTACAAAGAAATCGCAGAGACGTTACATGTATTTTGCTAAGAGTATCATTGAGCCATATATGGAAGGTTGACGTTGTGACGTCACAAAAAAATTACTAAAACAATTAATAAAGTGCATGATAAGGTTCGTTTGCACGTACCATAGTGTAATTAAATGTTTTTAGCAATTTCTGACTTCACTGCAGTATTTGACATGTACGTACTATAGTTAAGTAGATCATTTTATTTAGCAGGTAAATATATCTAAATGAATCTTGAAACTTACGATGTGCTCTCCGAATTGAATAATTTCGAGATTAAGAAATTACCAGCCGGGTATTTATGAAGTATATATGAATTCAAATGGAGCGACTGAAACTACTGAAATAATGTGGTCTGGAAAAAAAATTCAGACTTAGAACGAGAAAGTCATTTAGGTTAATTTGATAGCGCACGATCGATTAGACGAAATCTGATGACATACAAGCCACAGTAAATGTTGAATCATTATCATATTATGGCAATATATATATAGCGACACAAGCAAAAGCGCGAGTACAAGAAATGGAAAAGGTTTGATCTTTGAACTTATCAGCTTGTGTCAGGCCCGTTTTCAGTGACATAAGGCCTCTTGTGCTTGTGTTTATACTTGGTTCAGGCCCGTTTTCACAGTCACATAAGGCCCGGCTTGTGCTTATGCTTGCGTTAGGCCTGTTTTCACAGTGACATAAGTTAGGCTTCTTGTGCTTGTACTTGGATCAGGCCCATTTTCACAGTGACATAAGGACTCTTGTGCTTATGCTTATGCTTGCGTCAGGCCTGTTTTCACAGTGACATAAGTTAATAGGCTTCTTGGGTTTGTACATACTTGGGTCAGGCCCCGCGTTTTCACAGTGGCATCTGCAGGCTTCTTGTGTGTTTGTACTTGGGTCAGGCCCGTTTTCACAGTGACATAAGGCCTCGTGTACTTATGCTTGCATCGCTATACTGAAAAACAGGCTTATTGAGAATATGAGTTGTGTCAAAACGGGTTCGATGCATGAAGTAGCGCGATCGAGCATGAGAAATTGAAATAATTTGCTCTTTTAATTTCGGAAAATAAGGCTTCTGTCGCCGCTTGCGCTTATGCTCGCGTTGGTGGCTCAGGCTCGCGCGCACGCCGGTTTCAGTTCACAATGATACCAGTTATAATTATAGCTTGAGCTTATTCTAGTGTTGGCCCATTTTCTCAAAATTACTAATACGACTGAGTTTAATATAAATAAATATAAATATACTGGATTAATGTTACATGCACATGGAATCAACATATATACACTTATTCAGTTCAATTTATAAACCAGTGTGATGTTTCAGTTGGGGTTATTAATTATTTGTTATAAAGGCATTTGTTCCGCTTACTTTTCAAAATGGGCATTGGATGAGGAAATGAATTGGGTTTTTATTTACTTTATAAAAATCGTACCGACTCACAGTTATTCAAATTATAACTTCGAAAATCAAACAATCTACTACTAGCACCTGTATCAGCCGAGGCCTTGTCAAGACACTTAACAACCGACAGCTCTTAACTTGACAAATGAGTCTCAAACCAACGACAGAAGTTCAATCTATTTCCCAAGTATATGTTTAGTTTGCGAAAAAGCTGGAGATTAGTAAATAAATATTGTTTAGCCTTTGAGTGTATATGCTTTCAGAATAACTGCATGCCCGGATTTGAAGTCAGTACGTACGTGCGGTTTGACAATTTTTTGCATTGTGGGACTGCATGATTATTCACTGAGGAGAAAATGTTTTTGATATTAAAACTCGTACGTAATTTATAACCTCAGTGAGTGTACAATGCTGTATCTCAGTTCAACCTGAAAATACTTAGTGTTATTAAAAACTGCCAAGCTTTTGGGCAAAGCGCCCATCATTATTTATAGCCCTGATGATGGGCGCTTAGCCCAAAAGCTTGACAGTTTTCAATACAACTTCAAGTTGAAGATACAGCATTTTACAAGTGGTGATTTATCTAACCTTCAAACTTACATTAGATTGATTTCGTACGAAATTCTTTAAAAAAGTGCATGCGTATTCATTCTGTAATGAGTTGTTGGTTGATGATCACTGCGTTAATTCTTCATACAATTGTCATCTAGGTGTTTATCCGTTTTGACCGTTCCTTTATCTTTACTCTCATCTTTCTTCCTTTTTCTACTCTTGGCTTTCTTTTATTCCAACAATCTTTCTTTATTTCCATTTTACTGCCTTTTTATTATTTATAATCAATTCTTGCGATTTGATATTGACAGTTCGACGTTAACCCGTCCCTGCAAAATTCACCTGCTTAATTATAGCGTTCTGGTCATTTACTATTTGTCATTTTCAGAGAAGTAAAAATGAGACTCGGTTAGTGTTTTCCGTCCTGAATGAAATCACACGCCAAGTATAGCATCACTTAGCGAAATATATGAATAGATTACAGAAAGATTGTCATGCATGTAAATATAATAAAAGTCCTAACGTCATTGCTACCAACAGTGATTATCGTTGGTCATTATGGTATAGAGAGAGCAGGAGGGGGTCTTGCAAGTCGACTCGGTAATCCAATAAGAAACTGCTAAGACACGGAATCGACAGCATATTGGCAGTAATTGTCTTAACGGAGATTAAAGCAACATAAGTTGAACATTTTGGATCTAATTGGTCCACACTGTTCTTTTTTAGCTTACCGTGGCGGCTGTGTCATCTGCATGCTAAAACCAAAGACACCTGATTCAGTCAGTTAGAATTGAACATACTTGAGACAAAGATGGAGTTGAACCCCAACAGTACTCTGGCCGACGTTATGAATGACTACGGATCTCAAAGCAAGGCTGTCATAGCGATGAAAACAGCGGCTTTTGTAGTCGTGTTGTTGTTGGCATTCGTGGGAAACGCAACCATTATTGCCGTCATTTACAAGAACTCCAATCATCGTATGCGCAACGTCAGCAACCTCTACATCGCTAACATGGCTGTCTCCAACTTGTCCCTCGTTGTGTGGAACGTCCCATTCTCCTTGACAGTACTATTAAACAATGGAGTGTGGCTCGTCGATGGAGCTTTTGGAACCGCTTTGTGTAGAGTTTGTATGTTTGTTTGGTTTCTCTCGGAGTTGTTGTCTTCGGCAAGTCTTTCCTCCATTGCCGTGGACCGCTTCCTGCTCGTCTACTTCCCGACTAAGAACCTCTTGGGAAAAAGAGTGTCGTATTTCTGCATTGGCTTCAGTTGGATCTTTGCCATCGCTTTTAGTATCCCAGTGTATTACTACACAGACTTGTTTAGAATCCAAGAAAAAAGGTTTTGCTTTATGAACTTCCTGCATCACAAGAGTGTGACCGTCTATATGACCGTTGTCTTCTCAATCTTCATAGCAACGCCCATCACAATTTTAACCTGCCTGTACTCTGCAATCATTTTAAAACTACTGGGACAAAAAACTGTTGGAGAAAACGTTAGCAATGAACGCGTGGAAAGGAAGAGAAAGGAGAACTCACGAATCTGTGCGCTGCTTCTGGTCTGTGTTCTTCTTTTTGCCTTTTGTATCCTACCTTTCTGGGTCTCTAACCTGTATTGTCTAAAAACGAACAATTGGCATTCCTGGGCATGTAAGATGTCGTATATCGACATTACATTTGTTCTGACTATCGTTAATGCGGCCGTCAACCCGTTTATCTATCTCTTGTTCAGTCAGTCATTCCGTCGTGGCGCTAAGAATCTGATTTTCAAAGTACCTATCGAATCAGAAGCGACGTCTTCGTTGAACACTCATTCAAGACAACGAAGGAACCGAGTAGCACCAAACAAAGCCAATACAACTTTGTAGAACCGAAGAGTGTAGTGGACATTGTCTTATAGCTAGTTTTTCTGATTCTTTTATTTGTTATTTTATTTATACACTTCGCCATATAGAGGGCTGCAGGGCGGCCTAATAGAGCACGTTCCACGACAAACCTCCCAACTTGATAGTACTAGCTGAAACTACAACTGTTATCCAATAAACTGAAACACAACTGACATATCACTAGGCTACAATTAAAGAGGACGACATGCAAGAATGATAACGAATGACAATCTAGAGTTAATTTAAACATTGTAAATTAAAACCGAATTAAAGTATAAAATGATAAATAAAAAGTAATTAAAACACACAGTCAACCACTGTTTCAAAGTTTATTGATGAATTTCCCAGTTCAATGAACTTGCGAAACGCAACAACGTATCCAAACAGTTTGGAGTATGACTTGCATTTTGTGGAGAACTCAGGAGGGACTAAAATTAGGGACTTTCCTTTAACCTGGATCCTAACAACGATCACAAACATTGAATTCATATACTACATCCGGCTACATAAGGGGGGTCCTGCAAAGGGGGGGGGGGGGGGGGGGGGGGGCCCATCACTGCAAGACATCGGGGGGGAGGGGGGGGGGGGGGGGAGGGGATACAGTGGATATCTAATATATATAGACACATAATAAAATTAATAATACTAAAAGTTTTTAAATAGGTAAATAAGTAAATCAGTAAGCAAGTAAATAAATGCAAGTAGCGCCGCAAAGTACAAAGACTGAGCTCGAGTATCAGAGAGGGTATCTGCCGAAACTATATACACAACTAACGAATTTTAACTGCAAATTTTGATCCACAAATTCATCATGCAGTTGAACTGCCATAATGTCAAATTGGTCTAATCTACAACTTATAGGGGGTTAACTTCGTTAATGTGGGTATTTTCTGCAATTAGATCGAGTGATAACTAGACCAACGGTACTAGTCAAAATAGAGTCGTTTTCGTACCAGTCGGAAACCTACGGTACGGAGTTGCGTACAGAATCGAAGACATCTATCTATTCAAACAATCACATGCAACGCGCAAAATCATTGCTCAACCAGTCAGAATGCTTGGACACGGCACGGTTACCGCACGGCACGAACCGTACCGTAACTACTTCCCACTTGTACGAAAATGACCCTATGGCTAAAAACCCCACACTGATTACGAGACTGAGAACAACAAAGTTTTTGCGCCGTCATCATTCTCGTGTCAAGCTTCGGCTTCTGGCCTAATATGGCATCAAAGGATCTTTATAAATAATAATAATAATGAATTTATTTATTATGAAACATCAAAAAAGGAATCTCCTGTAGTGCCATGGAGATATATCACATAATCTGTAAGATCATTTCCACTCCCACCAAACACAAGGTGAAGCTAGCCGGAGATATTCCTGTGGTTTCACCACAGGTAGCCCAAGCTGTACTCATGATAAGTCATGGCTTTGCCAATCCATGGTTTCACTGAAGAAGAAAAAAACGGATCGAAAAACAAAATTTCTATGAAAATTTACTAAAGTTTACTAAACTAAAAGAGTGTTTTTTTTCTATACATTATTCACGAAAAAAAAAAGAAAAAAAGAAAGTTCACACCTGGATTGAATTCCAGCTCATTTTAAACATACAATGGGTATTTTTCCCATCACATGCATATCGTGTCAGGAGCCCCTGACCGTGTGAAGATTTCCAATGAAACCATGGGCAAAGGGAAAACACTAGATAGCAATGACCTAAACCAGGTCAAGATTTGAATAACAATAGGAACTATTGTACAACAATAGGAACTATTGTTAGATATGCCTCGTTCTACAAAGGACATGTCTTTGTAGAACGAGGCATCTATTGTTATTCAAATCTTGACCTGGTTTCTTGGCAAAGAGTATCATGACACATGAGTAGTGCTTGGGCTACCTGTGGTTTGACGTCATCGAGAGATCATTGATATGATATACTACTGCATTAACAGTGTCAGCAGCTGCGATTTTTCTCACACTCGATTCAGCTCATCCTCGGAAACCCAGGGGCTGCAGGAGGAGGGGGGAGGGAGGGGAGAAAGGAATTGGATGAAAAACAGCTGTTTTTCCCTCTTCCCCTTTCCTTTCCCCCTCCCCCCTCCACTTCCTTTTCCCTATTATGGAAGAAGAAGAAGAAGAAGTATGAAATAAAATAAAGCAAAAACGCTTTCTGAAAACTGGCTTCAAAGTGAAATCCAGCCAGTCTCACTAGTTTTAACACGAACGGCACAAACATATAACGTATAATATAATAATAATAATAATAATTTATTTCAAGTCGATAACGTAGAGAGTGGTTACCCAATCTCCCGAGCCAGAGGCTCATGTAAAACATCGCGTAAAATTGGATGTCACATCCGGGATTTTTCGTACATTAGCATAAGTCACCAGTCTCTCCTTTCACCGTAAGAGCTCACGGCCAATAAAAAATACAAGAACTTTGAACGCGTCTTTACTTTTGATAAATAAAATAAATGTAAACAAGCTTCAAGAGAAAAAGTCTATCACGGGAAATAAAAGGCAAACAACTACTGAAAAACCGCTTACCATTTTTATTCTCCTGCTGCCGGTCGATCATGCGATTTTTTTACAGTAGAATCGGAGGAAGAATGGCCCATTTCAGTATGAAATGTCCCAAGGTACGATGAAATATCTGTCATTGTGCTTCGCGAGTGACCAGAAGGAAAAAGTCTATCATGGGTTTCTTTTAACCTTGTATAGCTTTGTTTAATCCCCATATTTGACTTTTGGTAGGATAAATATAACAAGCGATTTTCCAAAGGTTTAGTTCAAACAGTCGCTGATCTGTCGCCAAGCAAGAAGGTAGCGAAACACGCCAAACTGTCCACGTTTCTCGATGTTGTAGAGCTATTTCTCTTCGGACATTTTGAAAAGTTGGTAGCCAAGCCTCTATTACACAGGGAAACCAAGTATTCAGGTCCTAGACTCCCTTAGATGATCGATTAAATTTGACTGAAAAAGACTGAGAATCCAGGAGGATTGGCCGAGTGGGGATTGGGCGCTAATTTAAAATTTCTCGCGGGAACTTGCGAATTCTGCCTCGGAAAAATATTTAAACACGTTTTTGGGGGGAGAAAAATACAGGGTTGTTTTTCTTAATGTTTTTAAGTTATTGAAATGTTTTATATTTGTCATTCAACCAAAAACGTGGTCATGACCTGATTTCTTGGGCAATTTTACGCGATGAAACGCTCGATTATAACTTACAATAAATAAATTGCCAAGACGATCTACAGAATAATGGTTTGATTTCGAAGGAGCGTTTTCAAAGCGTTTTAAAATGTGTGTGGACGATTCAAACGATGACAAAAACGCTGATGTGGTCGGACGGAAAATTTAATTAGCCATTTCAAAAACGAGTGGAGGACTGGGAACGAGTTTTTAGAATTAATCTAATTAAAAAATGAATCCCATCACAAGAAAGAACATATCAAAATTAGTAAGTTTACAAAGTTTCGATAGGTTTAGTTAGATATTGAACCAGTAACAGCTTTCCAAACATCTCAAATTAAAAATTAAAAGAAATGTATGTTACAGGGGACAAGTGTCCCCCGTAACCATACATTTCTTTGTAATTTTTGCAGTTTTTGAATGTCTGCAGTTCATTTGCTACTTGTCCAAACCCTATCAAACTCGTGAAACTTACTAATACTGATATGCTCTTTCTTGTGACGTGGTTCATTTCTTAATTAGATTAATTCTAAAAACTCGTTCCCAGTCCTCCACTCGTTTTTGAAATGGCTAATTCGATCAATGCTACAATGGAGGCAAACATTCCCTGCAAAACAACATCAAGTCGTTTCAATCTTCCTTGGTTCAATAGAACGCACAGAAGAATGTGTAAGAAAAAGCAAAAACTATACAGTGCTGCTAAAAAATCTAACAAAGACATAAACTGGACCAAATACAGAACAACCAAAAAGAAATCGAGACAGGAACTTACCAAGGCAAGAAATGAATATGTGTCTGTTTTTTTTATCAGATGCTATTCAGGAGAATCCAAAATCCTTTTGGTCCTATATAAAGAAAACTAAAAGCAATGGCCAAGTTGGGGTTCCTGACCTTAAAATCATTCAATGGAAAATTAATAAATGATCCTCACACTAAAGCAAAAGCACTAAATAATCATTTTGTGTTTTTACAAAAGAAAACACGTCTACCTATCCTGTCCTCCCACCATCAAATAACACCAACAAAATAAGTCCCATCCAAGTTAGCTACAACGGAGTAGAAAAACAATTGCAAGGCCTCAAATGCGATAAAGCTCCTGGCCCTGATAATATTCCACCATGGATCTTAAAGATGTTATATCCAGTAGAGATCTCACCAATTCTAACAGACCTCTTCCAGCAGTCACTCGACCAAGAGGTGCTACCGCAACCAATTCCGATACCAAAATGACGGGGATGCTCGTCGTCCCTTTTAGGTGTTTTTTTCGTGTTTTGGTCCCACTTAGGGTGTCAGAAATAAAAATGACCACCAATAGAGTTTTCCGGTCCCTTTTAGGGTATTCAATCAACGGCGATATTCAGTTAAAAACGTTCTTTAAAAATAGCTTAAAGATTTATATGACAACGTTTTCTTAAACTTGTAAGAGTGGAAGGCGTTTGATGCTAGTGTCTTTTATACTATTAAAATGACTTTTTACTGTTGGTCCCTTTTAGGGGTAAAAATATTCGCTGCCACGCCCACTAAGACAAGCTAGACTCCGGTCCCTTTTAGGGGTCATTTTCAAAATTTCCGACGAGCATCCCTACCCCCTTTTATAAGGGAGTCTCCCCCCCCCCCCCCCCTCCCCCCGGGCCTATTTCATTAACTTGTGTAGCATGTAAAATCCTCGAACATATTGTACATAGCCACATTATGAAATACCTTGAGTCGAATAATATCTTGGTGGATAATCAGCATGGGTTTCGCCAAAAGCGCTCAACGGAAACGCAACTTCTAGCCGAACCATACATGAAATCGCATATGCACTTAATCGGCAAAGAAAACATCTCACCTAGCAATCCTGGACTTTACAAAGGCCTTCGATAAAGTACCACATGAGAGACTTCTACTAAAACTACACCACTATGGAATTACAGGTCCTCTAAATAACTGGTTAAGAAGTTTTTTGACATACAGAACCAGTCAACAAACAGTGTGTGATGGTGCCTCATCTCCACCTCAGCCAGTCATATCGGACGTACCTCAAGGCACCGTTCTAGGGCCATTATTGTTTCTACTTTATGTTAATGACCTGACAGACAAGCTTGAATGTTCAACCAGATTATTTGCTGATGACTGTCTTATTTATATACCTATCACTGCTACTACAGATATGGATAAATCACAATCAGACCTAAAGAAACTGGAACTATGGCAAGACATTTGGCAGATGGAATTTAACCCAACGAAATGTTTTATTATGTGTATAATATATCACAGGCAGCCCAACCATTCCTTTTGAGGCTACTAAATAATGAAATAAAATGATATTTGCGTCTTTTTATGGGCTTCCTGTGGTAGAGCGCGCGTGCGCTCAATATATACGTAGATATGTTGGGTTCCCTGTGCTGAGTAATATCCTATATTGGGCTTCCTGTGCACATCCCGCGCGTCCCGCACTACATGTGTATATTTACACTCAATATACACATTTGCTGCGGGCGCATCCGATCCATATCCCGCAGGAAGCACACAGGAAGCCCAACATTATACATTTCTATACACAGGGAACCCAATATATAAATGCGCGCGCGCTCTACCACAGGAAACCCATCAAAAAAAGACGCAAATATCATTCTATTTGATTATTTAGTAGCCTCAAAAGCAATGGTTGGGCTGCCTGTGTAATATATCCACGCAGAAAATTCCACCTCATAGGGAGTATACCTTTTGTAACACTGTTTTAAGTTATGTTGATATGCACCCCTATCTAGGAATTACCTTGGACACCAAATTAAGGTGGAACCACCATCTCCATGAAATATCTTCTAAGGCTACCAAGACTTTAAATTTTATCAAGAGGAATTTTTGGTTTTGCGAACAAGACACTAAACGGTATCCTGTATAAATCACTTGTCAGGCCTAAACTCGAATATGCATCAGTAGTCTGGAACCCACATTACAAACTGTGATATCGATAAATTGGAAAGCATACAAAGGACAGCAGCTCGTTTCTGCAAAGGTGACTCAGTATAGATACACTTCCAGTGTAACCTCCATGATGGAAAACCTAGAATGGGAACCTCTGGCCTCACGCCGTAAACAATGTACAAATTCACTAATGACGTTATTGTTGTATCTAACACCAGCAACAGAAACACGTACTCGAGGAACTGACAAATTTAAATACTTTGTTGAACATGCAACCAAAGACGACGTCTTCAAATATTCTTATTTCCCCAGAACAGTCAGAGAATGGAATAGTCTTCCATCCGACATCGTAACTGCCAAATCTTTAGACAGTTTTAAAATTAAATTAATTGATCATTTTAAAGAAGATTAGTAAGAAATATCAGGTTTATTATTATTATAATTTTTATTTTTTAATATCATTGTATTTATCCAATTTTGTATTAGTTAATGTTTAATTTAATGTTAGCGTGATAACTGTACTTATGTATATAGTTTCTGCTGACAAAATAAATGGATGTAGTGTAGATTCGAAACTGAGAAGACATCGAAAGATCATGAAATGCGCTTGCAATCCTTGAAATCGTTTCATGCATTATCACTTCGGTTTGTTTGTTGTGGTTGTCTTTTAGTTCCAAATTGAAAAGCTTTTTTCTTTGTCTCTATTTATTTAACTGCAAATTAACGCTAATTAAATATGATCTGTGTTGTAATATGCACTAATTAGCATAATTACAAAGCATTTCCGCTGGCCTTTTTGAGTTCGCGCTATTGTTACCATAGCAACAGTTTATGTGTAAATTGATTATGGCGAAGACTTGAAGCTCCTCGTCAAACTTAGTATTTTGCTTCGGATTTCTCCACAATCCCATCTCTTAGGCCAGAATACTCTGTCACGATGGCTGAAGTAATGTACGGACTGGTTTCCGAGGCCAAAAAGAATCGATTTTCGTCAATTCCAAAGCTAACAGAAGACGGTGAGAAAGAGCGTGCCGATCGAAGCCACGATTGTTGTTTTTTTTAATTATTATCTGATCAACTTTCTGACTTTGTCGTTTTTTTTGTCCTTTATCCAGACATCGTGAGTGTCTGGGACAATGTATCACAGTTTATCACCAAACAAATGAGGCTTCAAAAGGTGAGAAAATCAACTTTTCAGCGTTCACACTAAAATGTTCGAATGACGCTTTGTGGGCTAATGTGTTATAGATTCGATTCCAAGCTCGCGCTTAATCTTGTTTCTAAGTTGCTCTTTGTTATTTCTTTATCCCAGGGAGTTGCAATTCCAGGCTTAGGCATATTCACCTTCTCTCAGAGGAAACTAGATGTTGGAAATAACAAATTTATATTAATTCAACGTCCAGTCTTTGCACTGTCCGAGAAGTTTGCTATGACACATGGACTGACCAGCTCCAAACAATATACTACAGGTATCCGTGTTCTTTATATAAACAATAGCATAGATGTGTTTTATCTTTATTATATGTTCTACATTTTCTAGATATGATCGTTATCTATTATTTTGGCAAATAGTTGATGTATTTATACTGAATGTACGCGAGTTATTATTTTGTTGTTACATATGATAATGTGTAACTCAGGTATTCCACCTTGCTTTAGCTTGAAGTACCTCCACTTCAGACTTTCATACAAAATTAAATATAAGCTTAAGTATAATCTAAGCAATATTATAGTATTAGCACAACATCCCCCACCCGGCTTATTTAATAAGTCCTAATTAATATAAGAGCCAATATATATACACATACCATACATGTATCTAACTAGGGAATTGGTTTAATGGATGTGCACCTGGAGTTTCCAATATCACAACATATCCACATTTAATATATTATGTTGATATAACTTATCAACGATATGTTGGTACATGCATGTCTAACCTTAAATAAAGTTCAAAGAAGTGCATTCGGATAGTAAATGTGGGGAGCTACATGTACATGCTTTGTATACATAAGGGGTGTAGTAATTTAATTATAATTTGGATGTTTACATATCTCTGTCTCCAGATACAAAGTAATGTCTCGTCAAGTCAGCAGCTGATGGCAATTAAGCATGGCTAATAATAGCAATAGAATAGCGATATGTGACGTCTGGCATAATAATAGCAATAGAATAGCGATATGTGACGTCTGGCATAATAATAACAATAGAATAGCGATATGTGACGTCAGCTTTTGTCATTTGATTCATGTGTCAACCAGGGCTGTTGAAACAAAGCAACATGTGAAAAGTTTTTGTGGAAATGGTTGGCACATTAACATCACAATGTCAATGTTTGTAAACATGAAGTATCACTATTGTGTCGGAAAATGTTTTTTTATACTTGAACTACAAAACTCCCATCATTGTATGTGATTTTTCATATATATATTTTCATTTTTGTAGGTCAGATTCCAATTGTGCAGTTAAACTTTTCAGCGTTGTCCTATGAGACACCCTTTGACAGAGACAATGTAGAGGGTTGTGTAAAGGAGGTGTTACAAGCTCTTAGTAGGTCAATCCAGGCCAAAAGGAATGTAGAGTTCCACTTCTCTGGGATGGGAAGACTTTCTTTTAGGGACTCCAAAGTCAAGATGAAGTTTTATAAAGATTTTATTAAAAGCATGGACGGATCTGGAAGTCTTGTTAGAGCTCTTTCAGATGTAAGTAACAGTATTGGGCTCCCTGTCTATTGATCCAGTCTCCCTTGTAGAATGTAGAATACTACCACAGGAAACCCATCAACAGACATATATACTTTGTATGGGGCATTGATTTTTTGTATGGTATTATGGTATTTTTTATTTCGAGGTGCGGTAAATTTGCAGGTACCCCCCTACGTCCCCCTCTTATATTTTATATTCTGTGAAGAAATGGTTGGGTTGTCTGTGTTTGTACCTGTTTATAGTTTAAAACTCATGTTATCACTCTGTATTGGGTTACCTGTGTTCCCAGCACAATACAATAATATTAAGCAGAATATGCTTTCCACTAATTTCCAAAATTTGCACCAAAAAGAATACAAATTACATTGACAAAAAGTCCCCAATAAAGATTTTGATTGAGTTTTTGATGATACTGAAATTATTCATTTGTGGGTTACCTGTGGTAGGTGGAATGTGGTTATTCCATTACAGACTTAGATTGCTTTTCAATAGCTGGCTTTCAGGCTCTCTGTGTGGGGACATTTTGGGGGGAAAAACGGGGAGGGGGAGGGGATGTAATTCCCCCCCCCCCCCCCTTTCCCTTCCCCCTCTTCCCAAAAAAATCCATATATTCATATTAATGATCTATGTCTATTTTATGTACAGAGACCAGGAACAGCAGACTCTGTCATATCTGAAGGAATTTTCACACCTCGACCTCACACTAGTAACACATTGGTGCTCCCTAGGTAGGTTCGCTGATGATGACTAAAATAAAGTCTTATGTTAATGAGGGATTTAGTATACTGTGATAAATTCTTAGACTTGAGCGATGTTAGTCAGAAGCAAGCAACCAACAGAATTACACCATCTGTTCTGGCTTAATAACATTGCCTTTAATTATATGTCATTTAAAACTTCTACAATGTTCAATGTCATTAATGGCTGTTTAATAGCTGACTGTTTCAAAATCTATTGAAAACCCTGTACTTGCCGAGACAATGATGAATTAAGGCTTGCATAGCCTGAGGATGGTGATGATGATGATGGGTTCATATTAATATTGGTATATAATAATAACTCCTTAAAAAAATAATCATCATCAAATATTTAGACAAAAAAGGTCTGTACAAAAAAGGTCTGTTCTGATTGAGCAAACAAGGTCAGTAAGTTGTTTACTATATGGCACTTTTAATTGAGGAGAGGTTATTTTTATTGTGACAAAAAATAATTGGTAATCCGGATCGCCCACGGGCATTACCGGAGAATCTTGCCCGCTAAACAACCAATCAGATCTCGTGATTTTACCGTAATTAGCTTATGCCATAATGATTACATTAATGATGGTTTATACAATCTGGAAATTCTGTTTTTCTCTCTCCAAGGATCCAACCTGGTGCCGGCATAGACAATGGAGGTAAGAAACAGAATGGGCCTGAAGTAACCATGGCAACAATCACAGAAGAAGATGACGAATGCAACGCTGCTGACAAAGACCAACTTAACGACACAAAATATGATATCCGCGAAGAAGATGTTATTGCAGAAGTTGGTACAAAAGAACTTATTCACAAAGTCGAACTACTGCTGGGAGAGTCAACTACTGAAGAGCAAGGTAGGAGATTGATAGTTTGGTTATACAGCTAATTCAAAAAACGTCCTAGGTTTTGTTGCATATTGCATTCCCAGACCGAAGTGCATTATGGACTGATCAATACATGTGTTTGTTTGCGTTGTGTTGTCGAAACTGAGATCATGGTGGACTGTCAGGGCTTCTCTGATATTTGTTTGCGGGTTTTGGAACCCCAAAGTAGAAGAAAACACATAATTCGTAGCGACCACAATGCACTTCGGTCTGGGAATGCAATATGCAACTGAACCTAGGACAACGTTTTTTGAATTACCCGGCATATACTAGTCTACCCTAGTTTCAAAGGGGCTTGCTGCTAAACGAGAATCCGAGTCGCGAAGCGACGAGAACCGAGGCGCGAAGCGCCTAGAGTCTAGGAGCGAAGCGAGGAGCCCAGGTTTGTGGAGTGAACTTTCTCAACGATTAGCCTGTGAACAGGCTCTCCAAGGGGAGGGGGGAAGGGGAGGGGGAAGGAAAAGGAGGGGGACTAGTCAACGATATACATTTAGCACGAAAAATTACTCTATCTAAATCGTGAAACTTCTCAAAACCTCTGGCACCCAGGGTAGGCATATACTGGACATACTGGAAATTACCTTTTGCGTCTCCTCCAAAGAGTAGCTCTACTATTAGACACAACACACTCCTTGCTACGTTGTAATTTCTACGCGAATTAATCGAGAAAAAGAACGAACTGACAAACTAAAGCACACACGGTCACGCATAGGAGTCACACATCACAGTGAACAACCTTGTTCCCAGTCTCTTCTCCTCAGAGGAGAAAGCCTGGTAACGAGGCTGCACATCGGTGAGAGGTGAATAGTAAGCCATACAACACTATGGTTAGAGTGAAATAGAAAAATATTATATTGACGCGACTCCACATGTACAGTTTTTGGGAGTTTTTGGGTCATTTGCACCCTGAGCATCCCATAATGTTTTAGCCAAAACAATAGATTCCAAAATGGCCGCCGTATCGGTGAAAAGGTCTATTAGATTGTCAACAATAAACAAAAAATATGGAACACATGAACAGTAAGGCAACCGGGCAGAGGAGGTTTCACTGCAATCCCAAGTTCCCTTGCGTGCCACATTTTTCCAAGATGGCCGCCGTCTGGGCAACAGGCAAAGAAACGAACACTGATAAGCAACCTGAGAGGGTTTCCATGTCCAACTTCCAGCCACCTTCAGTTGGTAGAAACTTATGTCTTGTTCCTTTACTTTCGAAAAGCCAGGAAATCGGCAACTCAAAGTCAATAGCAGGTACACATAACCATGAGAAAATATGAGGAAAAAAAGAATACTCCAGTTTCGAGTTGTTTACGCATCTTGACAAAAGACGCATTTGCTCAGCCCCCGGGGGGGGGGGGGGGGGGGGGGGGGGGGGCACTAAGGGTAGTTTTTTGGGTAGGGGTGTGCCGCGGACACCTCAAAACCCTGACCCTATCCCAGACCTAAAATTTTGATTTTCCATACCCTATCCCAGACTAAAGCTTAAAAATGTATACCCTATCCCGGACTAAAGCTTAAAAATGTATACCCTATCCCAGATTGAAAGCGTGCTAAAGGGATATGTAAACTGATAGCGACTGATAATGGCGTTATTGCGGAAACCATACCCTATACCAGACCAAAACGTACCACATCCTAGACTAAAAGTGCAAAAACGATACCCTACCCCAGACCTGGGAGCTCAAAAACCATACCCTATCCCGCGGCTCAGCCTTAGCCTCAATTCAGCGTAAATTATTCACAAATACCAACGAGAATGTGAAAAATGTTGACATAGGACAATAGAATCATTTTTTAATTCCACGGGTTTATTCTCTGGATTGAGGCTAAGGCTGAACAAATGCGTCTTTTGTCAAGAAGTACAGCAGTGTCTAAACAACTCGAAACTGGAGTATTGGAAGAAGTAAGTTTGAATCGGACGTTGTGTACATATTCGATGTACACGGTACATGTACATATTGCTTATTTGCAATCAATCCCTGGAGATTTCAAGTACAAAGACGCAGCGCCCATGTTGGTGGTACAAACTGAAGAGAAATTCTTTGTTATCGGGATCCAACATGGCCACCATGCGTCACGTGTATCTCAGCAATATACACCAGTTAGCGTTTCTCGTGGACAATTTGCAAAAATAATAAGAACGAAGAACGAACAAAAATTGCAGAAGAAACACGCTGTCAGTAGCAACTGAGTGACAAGACCATAACGACGTATGGGAAATGTTATTTGTAGAAGAGATTCGTAGGATATTTTGTCTTAATGATGCCGGGTGACTTCTTATAGCTGCTAGCATTGCTATTGAGTGTTTGTAATGAAGATAACTATGAATATACACATCTTCTTTGTATACCGAAACAAAGAAGCAATCAATATCAACCATGGTCCCTTTCGCGTAAGCTATTATTTTCAACGACAACGTTTTTGCAACAGATGTATACACAATTTTTTACATCGGGTCGAAGGAAATATAATATTTGAAGCATGTAAAAAATAACGTTTTGAATGTTGAATTTTGTTTTCGCGATTAAGGATTTTTGTTTTTAATTTCTTAAATATTCTTTGAAATAAATACAATACAAAAAATGTTCTCAGGGGACATAGCTCATTTACGATATCCGACTCCTGCTGTGTGTTGTCATAATACTAAGTTTCTATTTGTAGAAAGCTCAGGAAATACCTTACATTATACAATAGTATATGCAGCAATTATTTACACACATATATATAATATACATGTATATTATAAATTGCGTCTGTGTATAAGATAGATAGATAGACACCATTATGTTATATATATATATGTGACAAAAAAATCATACTAAAAACATAAAACAAAAAACGTCGATAGGTACAATGTGGTCATCACGGAATGCAGTTATCCCCTGACTAGTGTAGTCGCCATGTCTTTCTAAGTTTAATTCACAAGAGAGCCATAATAGTTTCAATTTTATCGCTGTAATGTTGTACAATCTCATTCAATTCGGTTTCCTTCAAAGAAGTCTTCGCGTTCTTGAAACTCGAAATGTTCAACAAAAGCCTACGGCAAGTTTTAATTAGTGCCGTCCCCTTACAAACCCGACTCAATATAGAATTTATGTCAAAACTTAAGAATATTACTGGTTCATTGGGTTTTCGCTCAGCATGTCTCACAGGAGGCCCTTTATGTATGCATTATATTTACAAAACATTGGATAACTTGGCATTTTTAGAAGCCAACTGACTGCTGGCGCCTTTGCCAACTTCATTGAAGCTTTCGCTTTCTTCACCAACGTGCTCCGTTCTGATACGCGTGAAAATTTCACTCTCAGATTCAGTTTCGAGATATGGCGACCGATTTCAACACCTTTTCGAGGGTTTTGAATCGTCTTGAGTACGACGAGAAAAAAAGTAAAAGACGAAACGTCCGCGACATGCAAGGCAACGTGAATGTGTTTCATCTTCCCAAAAGTATGTATACGGCTATTACATGATTGTACCTGTTGACTTAACACTTCTCAAGTGTTGAGCTGTTTAATTTTATATTCACTTAAGTCGAGAATTCATTCAGTATTGATTAACACCTATTTTGACTTCATCATTTGAGTCTATGGGCAAACTTAGCGATTCTTGTGTTGACATCTTGAAGTATTATATTCACGAACCTACTTTACTTATTTAAAATAATCTAAATGCGCGTTTTTACTGTTTAGTAGTCCTTGCTGCTTATATACATTCTAAGCTATTCTTTTTTGCTTCATTTCCTTGCGTGTCCTGAAATTCTACGAATAGTTTGATGTGACTTAGGATTGTCGGTTGTCATGGTAATCATGCAGAAGTCAGAAAATGGTAATAGTTATAGGACTTGTACTGAATGCAGTACAACAAAAGTTTGTCCATAATTCATTTTTTGTTAAACTAAATCATTCATTGTAACTGAGAAAAAGAAACGAAAAATTTCAAATAATAGGTCGTTTTCCGAGTTTTGCGTCCCTTTTTGTTTAGAACCGGAAAACAATTCAATAGTTTGATGTTGTATTGCGTTGAAACCCCTTTCATTTAGTAAAAGGTGCTAAAGCAAGAAGTACTCAAATGAAGTGTTAATGAGTAAAGTTCACACACTGCATTAAGCAGTTATGTCATAGCATATCTAATTATTTTTCAAAGTTTTCTGTGCTTACAAACAAACGCCTGTGACAAACACAGTCCTCGTCTTAGGCCGTAAAAAAATGCCTTCAAATCTAAAATTTCCGCCTATTTTGCTCGATAATGGCTTAGTAAATCAAGGAGATAAACCTTCAAACAAAAATGGCGGTCTTGGTTTAATGTACACGACTACAACGAAGCTGGCGTACCGACAACCTACACAGTATCCTGGATCCGTTCTAAGAGCCTCTGCTGCATATTTCAAAAGTAAGCCGAACGCAACTAAGAAAGGTTTGACTAACAATTCTCCTGCGGAATGTCTGATGACTCTTGTTTATTTTCAGTTGAGATCAGTCTTTGGTGTTTAACTAGCGCCGAGCATTATTACACTTCAACGTTCTATATATATCGGCAAATACTCATCTACCAAGAAAACGTATTTTAAATATCTTGTTCGTTCTATTTTTCAGCGAAAAGCCACAACAGAAACAGTATTTATTTGAAGAGAAAACCAAAATATTTTGTTGAGTTTCACGACGACAACGCGTTGCTATGGCGATACATTTTGCGCACCTGTGTATCATAGAAACGCTCACTGTTCCAATTGCATGCTATAACCTCTCTATTTACGTGATTTTAAAACGCTACGCGTCGTGCTTCTCTTAACACTTCTCTCGTGTTCTGATCAGTCCCCGCGTGCTATAAATCTGCACATAGCACGCGCGCTCGTTTTCTATTTCTTCAAGAATAAGGAAATACGATTTTCTGATGTAAACATGCTTGAAGCATTTTACCTTTTCAAATCCTGAAATTCAAAACTGAGTCAATTGTCGTCAACAGATAGATTTCGTTTACGTATACATTGACGACAAGCAAGCAAGGAAAAGCCGAGATAATTACATTTTTGATAATCTACATATAGCTAATTGCATAATCGTTGTCGGGTTGAAAATCATAAATCATAGAAGCTGAGACCGCAAGGATGGATGGGAAATCAGTTCATGAGCCACATCATGCAGATATATTCAATTTTCTCGTAGTTTTGAAGGTATATGAGCTATTTAACTATAAGATCCTACAAGTCTGGTTAAAAAGGTCGATGTTATTTGAGAGTTTTAATTTCCCAGAATTCCTTTTGGTCATAGCTTTCATGATTTTCGACCCGACAACGATCATGCAATTAGCTATATATAGGCCTTGACACAAATATCTCGAAAAATGGCCTAAATATGTTTCCGGAAATTCTCGAAAATATCCGGCTCTAAATATCCCCACAACTTGTAATCTTACAGTACAAATACGAGTACAAATATGACAGCGTATTACACGTTTTAGAATTCGGGCACGTCAATTTTGCGCGCGCGCTCAGTTTGTTTCTTGTTTTGTCCGTTCGCAAATAAAAAGAAAGAGGAAAAGACGTTTGTTTTTTGTTGTCGTATAATAAACAATTTATTACACGGGTAGTTGTGTAATACGGCTGGATATTTTTACTCGTCTGTTTGTATTTTGACTTGCCTACGGCTCGTCAAAATACGGCACGACTCGTAAAAATATCCAGCCGTATTACACAACTACCCGTGTAATAACCTCTATATATCCATATTATTTTTAAGAATATTTTAATTACTCGTGCGTCTCTATTGTATTTGTAACAAAAACAGTTTTTTATTGCATGGTGAATATTAGAAATTAACATGACAGTTACACAGTATTATTGCACTCTTGTCATGCACAACTTGGAAAACAAGTAAACTAATCAACAGCGACATCTTCTAGTAGAACTTGAGAGCCCTGAAAATATGCGGGGCGGCCCCCAACCTCGATCCCAGGATCACAGGGATCCCGTAGCGCCGATTTGGTTGGATTTCACTAGTTTTCAGTGAGTTTGGTCGTTGTTAGTAGTCATTTGGGGTTTTAGACCCAAGATTAAATATCCAAAAATATCATATATTTTTCTAAATATCTCGTGTTTTTCTAAATATCCCAGGAGCTTCTAAATATCTCAAAAAATATCCGGATATTTGTGTCAAGGCCTAGCTATATACAACTTTCTGAATATCACATGGATTGCAAGTTGATATTTATTTATTTATTACAAAACGATATTGAAATCGCAGCTGAAATCACGCGTCATAATCGCGTGTACTCGGCGTTTAGCGAGGAGTCTGCCTGTGGAGATTTGATTGTATTTCGTATTAAAACGACCCTTTTGATTGTATATCTTTCTTGTTGTATGCTTTCAGTTCCAACCAAAGCCCCAGCCCAGTCACCACCGCAACAAGTCCGATCCAGATCACCTCTGGCGCCTGCTAAAGCTACGGCCGTTAGCTATAGCTCCCCCGAGATGCCTCTCACCCCGAGCAAGACTCCTGCGAAGAAAAAGACACCTGAAACACCTCCCAGTCAGCGCCAGGTCTCTACTCCTATGGAAAAGACGTTACAAACTGGTACCAAGTTGAGTCCAACTGATCTGTTTGACTTGCCACGTAGCCAGAGCAAGACGCAGATTGCGAAGGAGATGATTTCGCGTTCTGAAAGCAGGTAATTGTTTACTGCACCGCAGTTTAATTTTATGTTCAGTTCTGCGCTGTGCTGCACATGTGAAGACACTTACACAAGATCAGTATTGTCATCAGAGAAACCTGTTTAAAATGATATCCGCATGATCGTTGTCTCCGAATTCATTCGTTATTCAAGAGTTATATCAGCGTTTGACTGTAACCTGTAAAATGCCTATTGCATAGTGTTCCTTATGCTCTTCCTAAGAAGTATTATAAGAGTGGTTTTCGAATGACTGGGAAAACTAGTACAGTACCGTGCTGTGCTGTATTTAAAGAGTTTGATTGGATGAGATGCATCTGCACGCTTTTTTATTGGTTCAGAAAGGAAGCCATTTGAGTGTCACGGTACCGTAGGTTTCCCACTCTAGAATCGTTTTCGTATGAGTGGGAAACCTACGGCACGGAGTTACGGTCACGGTACGGAAAGAAGACATCTATTCAACCAATCACAGCGCACAAAATCATTGCTCAACCAATCAGAACGCTTGGACACGGCACAGTACCTTCACCGCACGGCACGAACCGTACTGTAACTACTTCCTACTCATACGAAAACGACTGTATCATTGTCCTCAATAGGTGTCACATCCATGGTTATCGTGGTGGCCAAGAACTGTGCTACCTTTGCCACCAACGCGCAGAGAAAAACATTCCCGTCTACTTCAGCGAAGAAAGACGTCGTAAGGAGCTTGAGCAGGACCGTCTACTGCAGGAATATCAACATCAGAAAGACTCTGAAGCCATCATGGTAGAACAGGTCAGTCATGAAACAATATTTATATCACGCATGCGCACGTATTGCTCAGCCCTGTCCCACATGTATACATCATGGTAGAATAGGTTAGTACTAAACCACGCTCGATGTGTCAGTTCCACACACGACGAAATATTTATATCACGCATGCGCACGTATTGTTCAGCCCTGTCTCACATGTATAACATCATGGTAGAATAGGTTAGTACCAAACCACGCTCGATGTGTCAGTTCCACACACGACGAAATATTTATATCACGCATGCGCACGTATTGTTCAGCCCTGTCCCACATGTATACATCATGGTAGAATAGGTTAGTACCAAACCACGCTCGATGTGTCAGTTCCACACACGACGAAATATTTATATCACGCATGCGCACGTATTGTTCAGCCCTGTCCCACATGTATACATCATGGTAGAATAGGTTAGTACCAAACCACGCTCGATGTGTCAGTTCCACACACGACGAAATATTTATATCACGCATGCGCACGTATTGTTCAGCCCTGTCCCACATGTATACATCATGGTAGAATAGGTTAGTACCAAACCACGCTCGATGTGTCAGTTCCACACACGACGAAATATTGATATCACGCATGCGCACGTATTGTTCAGCCCTGTCTCACATGTATACATCATGGTAGAATAGGTTAGTACCAAACCACGCTCGATGTGTCAGTTCCACACACGACGAAATATTTATATCACGCATGCGCACGTATTGTTCAGCCCTGTCCCACATGTATACATCATGGTAGAATAGGTTAGTACCAAACCACGCTCGATGTGTCAGTTCCACACACGACGAAATATTTATATCACGCATGCGCAAATAGTGTTCAGCGCTGTCCCACATGTATACATCGGATACAAAGAAATGGTCTGTGGAAGAAATATTTTGAATAAGCCAGTTCACGCTGTCCTCCGCCATTTTGAATTGCGACAAATGCGGCAAAATTTATAGAAATCTGGATCACTTTGACTTGCCGTAACTCCGCTCGATTTCGTTGGATTTTTAAAACTCCTTACCATTGTAGAAAATATGTTTTCTTTGTTATTTATGTCCTATAATATGATGGGTATTGGAAGGCTACAAATCGAGAAAAAAAAATTTTTGTTTTCAAAATAAAACGTTCGGCACGTGAATATGCAAATTAGCTCGAAATTTTAAAGTCCATTCGTGAAAAGTTTATATTTTGAAAATCCAACGAAATCGAGCGGAGTTACGGCAAGTCAAAGTGATCCAGATTTCTATAAATTTTGCCGAGTTTGTCCCAATTCAAAATGGCGGCCGACAGCGTGAAGTAGCTTATTTATACTGTGTAAGATAAATCGGACAGTCTGCACCAAGATTTACACCAAGGGTTATTATGTAGCCTTTGTTAATAAATTTCTAATCCTGTTTGGTTCAAACCAATTTCAGAGCATGTTTATTATAATTTTGCGCTGAATGTTGAACGGCTTATTTCATTTCCCTTCAACAGTCTAAGAACCTTCAAAACCGAAGATACAACCAGAAAGTGGCTGCATTTAACCTTGGGATTGCTGAAGCAGTAAAGGTCAGTCAAAGGACCATGAAAAACTAGTAAAACCTAGTGTTCACTACTACGCAAGCGCAGTAAAATGTCATTTTTAACTCGTGGATTATGTAATTTTGTTTCCACGTAGCGGGCGTCAAAAAAAGCGGATGCCTTCTCAGGCTACTAGCTTAGACTTTGGCATTTCGAAATAACTTCGGTTACACTGCCTTGAATCCTACCTATAATTATCCTATACATATTACATCTCAGCCAATCAGAGCTCACCATTTCTATGAAATACAGCGGTATTTCATAGATTTTTCTATGAAATACAGAGCGGTATTTCATAGTTTGTATTAGCCAATCAAAATGTTGTAAATTTTTCCCGCTTTTTTCTTCCACTGGACGCGCTCGCGTCGTGTTGCTACATTTACCAATCTTTGCATAAAAATTGTTTTTAATTTCGAAATCCAAACTCATTCAAAGCGGCGATTCAAAGCGTTATAAACATGGCTTCAAGTTCGAGAAAGAATTCAAATCTTCCTTCACTCTCAGAAGAAGCGTTAGAAAACAACAGTTGATACGACGAATTCGAAATTCATAGCATTTATTTCTCAGGAACCGTGCAACGAAACTCGAAAAGCTAAGTAGAAACGACTTGACAGTTTTAATTGTTGATGTAATATGTATAGGATAATATGGTTATTCCATGGTTTTCTATGGAATACGGGCGAAAATTTCACTCATAAATTGTATTATTTTAGTATACAACTCGCCTAAAGGCTCGTTGTATACCAAATAATATATATTTTTCGTGAAATATTCGCTCGTATTCCATAGAAAACCATCCAATAAGTACTTGGTAGATAGATATACCTGTTTCCTGATATTTTCTTGTATTTTACAGACAAAGAACACTGCTCGACCATCTGAATTTTCTGTAAGTAACGAATGGCATTTTTATTTTATTTTTTATTGTTGTGATTCAGTAAAATCAGTACTTATTTTTGTATGGATTAGCTCGCTTTTGTCGTACATCGAATAAAGCTGACTTGCTTTTCCTTCTGGTTTCTATCCAAACAGAGGTCTTATTTGTTCCAAAATCGTGCCTTGACTCCCCCACGATGCATCCAACAGAAAGCGTACTCTGATAACCTTAGTGGACAGGTAAGCGTACTGTAGTATAATGTAGCCATTGCGGTTTATCTCTTGGTAATGAAACAACTGAACAGACAGACAGAATGAATGAGACAGAGGCGAACAGGCAATCCGGCAGACATGTATAAACAGACAGACAATTAGACAGACAGACAGACAGCTGTGTAGACAGATGGATTTTATCCATCCTCCTTGAAGTTCTTAAGGTGGTTCCAGCATAATGAATGACCGGTTTGCCGTATTTTTTAACTCGCTCGCTCCGCGTCAATATTGCTTGGATTTTATTATGCTTAACACAAATACTAATTCAACTATTCTGCTTTTGGAAGGTTTATTCAAAATTATCATTGTAAGCCGCGTTTGTGAATGCCAGCTGATATTCAAACGACACTATTTTCACTAAAACTGCTGCCAAGCGTTATTCCCAAGTACGATTTTTTTTAAACTTCGTGAACGACCTTTTAAGGTCCCTAGTAATGTTCTGACGAAGTAAGAAGGAAATTGATCGAGCCGAAATCATCAATTCATATTTTTGTTGTCAAAATTTGGACAAATCGGTTGTTACGTGATTTCGGCTCGAACAATTTTTTTCTTACCTCGTCAGAACATTACTAGGGACCTTAAAAGGCCGTTCACGAAGTTTAAAAAAAATCGTACTTGGGAATAACGCTTAGCAGCAGTTTTAGTGAAAATAGTGTCGTTTGAATATCAGCTGGCATTCACAAACGCGGCTTACAATGATAATTTTGAATACACCGTCGAAAGGCAGAATAGTTGAATTAGTATTTGTGTTAAGCACAATAAAATCCAAGCAATATTGACGCGGAGCGAGCGAGTTAAATAAATACGGCAAACCGGTCATTCATTATGCGGGAACCACCTTAAGCACGACGAAGTCTTACTCATTGCCACTTTGCAGGTCACCGCGAAAAATGAGAAGTTAAGCCGCTTGACACGAGAACAAGAATTTCTGGAGAGACTTGAGCAAATACAACTAGCTGAAGAGTAAGATGAATCATGACAGCTCATGTATTAGTGTTACTGTTGTTGTTGATGTCGTTTATTGTTTGCTTGGCTCTCTGTTTGAGTGTCTGTCGGTCTGTTGTTGTTTTTTCTTTGCCTTTCTGTTTGAATGTCGTCTGTTTGGTTGTTTGTAGTCAACTGTTGTTGTTTTTATTTTTACACACGATTGTTTGTTTGTTTGTTTGTCTTTCTGTTTGAGTGTCTGGTTCGTTGTCGTTTGTTGTTGTTTTGTTGTTTATCACATGATGTCGTCACCTTCTTATCTTTCCCTCTTTTTTAGTCTTGCTCTTCAAAGAGAGCAATATGTACGCGAGAAGAAAATGGCGAATGATCTGTACAAGAAAGCGCTGGACACTCAGGTATGTTTTGCTTTGAACAATTACCAAAATAATCGTGAAACATTTCCACAGTCAAATCGTAATTCTACGGCGGCCTGCAAGCCTCAACGCAACTAAAACATAATACACTTTAGAGTGATCCCAATGAACCTGGGCACTACTAATTATGTTTGTCATTGCTCAGACGAAAATCAGCCAACAACTTGGATTCGAAGGAGCGTTAGGATTACCGGAGTCCATTCTTCGTGCATCCAAACCAGGACTTCTACCTCCTTTTCATCCATCGTACATCCTATCAAAAAAGCCAGGCAGAAGGGTACAGGTTAAGTAGATAGTAGAGGTAAAAGGGTACAGGTTAAGTAGATAGTAGAGGTAAAAGGGTACAGGTTAAGTAGATAGTAGAGGTAAAAGGGTACAGGTTAAGTAGATAGTAGAGGTAAAAGGGTACAGGTTAAGTAGATAGTAGAGGTAAAAGGGTACAGGTTAAGTAGATAGTAGAGGTAAAAGGGTACAGGTTAAGTAGATAGTAGAGGTAAAAGGGTACAGGTTAAGTAGATAGTAGAGGTAAAAGGGTACAGGTTAAGTAGTAGATAGTAGAGGTAAAAAAAAAGGGTACAGGTTAAGTAGATAGTAGAGGTAAAAGGGTACAGGTTAAGTATAGATAGTAGAGGTAAAAGGGTACAGGTTAAGTAGATAGTAGAGGTAAAAGGGTACAGGTTAAGTAGATAGTATAGAGGTAAAAGGGTACAGGTTAAGTAGATAGGGTAGGTTAAGTAGATAGTAGAGGTAAAAGGGTACAGGTTAAGTAGATAGTAGAGGTAAAAGGGTACAGGTTAAGTAGATAGTAGAGGTAAAAGGGTACAGGTTAAGTAGATAGTAGAGGTAAAAGGGTACAGGTTAAGTAGATAGTAGAGGTAAAAGGGTACAGGTTAAGTAGATAGTAGAGGTAAAAGGGTACAGGTTAAATACACCGATTCCTTGATATGCGTAGTATTACTCCATATGTGTGTAGATTTAATCATAATAATAATGGTCGTTCTTATATAACACATTTCACAGTCTAAATGCATTTTACAACCGATGGAGGACTTTTTCGGGCTACATATATGAAGGCGCCTACGGCAGCCGAGCAGCTTACAATCATGAGGAGTTAGTATGTTAGTGCGTTATGCCTCCAATTTGAAGTAGACTGTTGAACAGGGTAACAACCCCCTACTCTTACGAAGAGTTCAACAGGTTCTTTAGTAATGTCCCTCGTGAACAGGTTAGATTAGGGTCGGGAGACAGGATCGTAAGTCCGTTCTGTAAATTTTTCGCAATCATTCGAAATATGCTTTAGCTTTATGTCTGAACCTTTTAAATACGGGCATCGGAGGGACGAACAAAGTGCCCGTATTATCGAGGTTTCCGTTGTAGGCGTTGTAGAGAGGTTTTCTTAATAAGAGATGTATGGAGATTTCAATAGCTGGGACCGAGAGAAGATGACGGAATATCCCACCATATTATCATTAGGGATTACTACAATACAATACAATAACTTTTATTGAAACACGATATTAGTTAAAGCTAAAGCTTGTGGGGTCGTGTGGAACAAAAAATTCTAAAAATACATAACATAATACTATTTTTAACTATATTTAACTATATTTAACTATATTAATCAATTTACATAGTTACATGTTTTAAAAATACATAACATAATACTATATTTAACTATATTTAACTATTTTTTTTAAATTAAAGGTATAATTTTGTATATTTAACTATATTTAACTATATTAATCAATTTACATAGTTACATGTTTTAAAAATACATGACATAATACTATATTACTGTACTCGTTGCTCTACGCATCAGTTGATTACAAGTTTTTCTAACCATTTCTTTCTGTCGTAGGTTCGTTTCAAGCCCCTGCCCATTCCTGCCCTAGAGCCAGACTCCAGTGGGCCCATATTTGGTATCTACGATGCAACGGAAGAGAAGCTTGAAGAACAGAGACGTCGCGCCCGTCGTTTGTATCACGAACAGCTTGACATGGTGTCACAAAAGAAACGCAAGGCAATCCTTAATGATTTGCATAGCCAAAAGGAAGAAGCTGACATGTTGGAGCGTACAAAGAAAGAGTAAGTGTTTATAATATAGAGACTTGAAACCTTGAGCCATGTGGGACCTATTGTGAATCGAACACGTAATGCGCATGCGTAATTGCCTTTCGATTCAATACTTGCTCTAAATGATCTACACCTGGATTTTTTTTATTCGGTATAGTATTTACTTCTCATCGAAAGCACACTGTACCCAACTCACTGTCAACCTATTTGGTTCGGATTTATAAAGAACACATAAGATCAAGCCTTTATATACGCATGGATTTTGTTATACCCAGGACACCGGAGTTGTACTCGGCTCTTTTAATCTGTATCCCAGTTGTATTACCCCCAAATACTCCAGTTTCGAATTGTTTAGACACCGCTGCACTCCCTGACAAAAGACACATCTGCTCAGGCTTAGCCTCAATTCAGTGTAAATTATGCACAAATACCAACGAGAACTCGAAAAAGTGTTGACTTTCAACAATAGAAACCATTTATAATTGCACAGGTTATTCTCTGGATTGAGGCTAAAGCCTGAGCAAACGCGTCTTTTGTCAAGGAGTACAGCGGTGTCCAAACAACTCGAAACTGTTACTGTGTTGGGTCTCTGCCACACTTACTTACTAAGAAAGTTACCCCAGCCACAGGCAGCCCAACCATTGCACAGGGAGCCCAACATAATACATTTATATGCACAGGGAGCCCAACATAATACGTGTTGCGCGCGCGCTCTACGACAGGAAACCCACCAAAACAAGACGCGGGCATTTACAAATACCTTTTAATTTATTATAATATTAAGCAGCCTCAGAAGCAATGGTTGGGCTGCCTGTGCTCCAGCCTGTTATGTTACACCATATGCCAAGAAATGGCTGCTCTACTCTTGGATCCCTGTTCTTCGTATCACTAAGTTTTTATGCGTTCTTTTCTTAGCATCATCATCGACCGTTCGGTGAGACATCACGAGCAGCTCGAAGCACGACGTTCGCTCGAGCAGTCCTGGGCCCGGCACGTGGACACAAAGAAATCCCGCGAAGAAGACGACAGACAACGCGCGCGTTCTCCTGGAATGTTGATTCACGAGCAATGTGATAAGTACAAACGATGTAATCAATGCGGAAGACGACCTCAGAACTGCGGCGAGTCGAACGTGTGGTCAGAGTCTCGCTACATCCCAGGTTCAAGGCTGATAGTTTGAAAGACAACACAATTCAATCAAAGAAGCTACGTATTAAAGAATTTGACACTGGAACTTTTTTTAGATGACAATGCCTCTTTTTTATCACTCTTCCTTTTAATCTGGATTTTTTTATAGCCGAAGAAAGTTCTTCATTACTCTCAAGAAATTTCATATCTTCACACATCAGACACGGGATACCTGTGGCCCTCCATGAAGTTGAAGGCTGGGTACGAAGCAAATGTATAATGAAAAAAAAAAGCAATTGATTTATAAACAGTGTTTTTCTGATAACTTCTTAACTAGAGCTAAATTGTTAACGAGGTAAAATTCAATCGGTACAACAAATGCAAGCAAGCAGTGTGTGATATGACAGGATTCCGTGCATATATTTATAGTCATCGTGTGAAGAAAAATAAAGTGTGGTAAAATAAAACAAGTCTTGTTTATAAATAGTATTATAAAATAACTGTGATATAACGCGCGCTCTGATTGGCCAAAGGATGCGTATTGCGCGTGCTTTATGAGAGCACACAGCACGCGCGCGCAGATATTCAAACATTTTTGTTACGAACAAAATTGAAAACTTGCCTTACATTCATAATTGTATTTTATAAAAGAAATAGAAAACTTGTCCGCTGTGCTATGTGCAGATTTATAGCACTTGGGGCTGATCAGAACACTCGAGAAGTGTTGAGAAGCACTCCGCTACGCGTCGTGCTTCTCCTAACACTTCTCTCGTGTTCTGATCAGTCCCCGCGTGCTATAAATCTGCACATAGCACGCGCGCTTGTTTTCTATTTCTTCAGTAAGGAACGAATGAACCCTGGAAATGTTGGTGGTGAAGGGGAGGGGGAAATGTGGGGGATAGGGGGGTTGTGCTCGAAAAATTGTGGTTGAGGGATTAATTAGATGCGACGCGCATCTTATGTGCATAAATTAACGCAATCCTTCCATAGCCACATTGCCTAGTATGTAAAGAATAGAGTACTTCCATCAAGGGCCTATGCTGTGATATTCACACCAGGAAGAACAAATACTGTCAGACAAACGAAATGTTTAGGGCAAATATGCAGTTTTATATAGGGCTCTGGGTCAAGAAGTTTTTTTTTGGAGAGTCGAGGGTGACCTGCTGTGCAGTTTAGAGGAGCATTCAGTTTCCGAGGACAAGAAAGTGCTGCTGTAGCGCAAGAAAAAATATATAGTGACGTATAAGGCAGAAAAGAAAAAAATGCGGGAATCCTGTGTTACATAAACCACTAGGTCCCATTCTCCTCTCGGACAGTAGTAAATTCAAAAATGGCGGCTGGAAGTGGAAGTGTTTGAGTGTTTATGATCTGTTGATCTAATCGTCCTCCAATACAAAGAATTGTGTATAAAGAACAACATAATCACAGCATTGGAAACCATCAGTCGCTTGCAATTTATCTTGTGGATAGGAAATTCATCGCACAACACAACGAAATATTTGTTTACACGTTGTGGATGTGTGCATGATCAGTGCTTCTACTAGCTTCTAGAATGTTTCATCGACTTTATTTGCAAACGCGACCTAATCAGACATTTGCAGCGTGTTCGTTACTCTGTCAAGTACGATGGCTATCAAGCAAGAAGGATGCGGCTCCACGTCAAATGCAGTGCTGGTCTCTAGACCGTTATGGAGGGAGCGATGCCATGCAACTGAACACAGTAGAGACACCATCTGCCAAATCGCACGCCGACATTCTTGTAAAGGTTCACGCTGCGTCAGTAAATCCCTTTGATATTCGCATGAGAGACGGGTATGGATCAAAGGTTTTAAACTTATGGCGTAAATCCAAAGGCACCGAGGAATTCCCGCTTGTTTTGGGGAGAGATATGTCTGGAGTTGTCGTGGAAACTGGAAAGTTAATTCGAAGATTTAAACCTGGGGATGAGGTATTTTATGGATTATAAAAGCTACGTTTACCATTGTACAAGACTCGTTTGCAGCACAAAATTTGTATATTTACTGATTTAATACGGACTGTCGACTCTCTGAGACTGCATTTACCATGGTACAAGACACATTTACAGAACATTAGAAGGGAACCAATATTATGTTGCAGTCCCATACATGTGGAGGGGAGGGGAGGGAGGTGGAGGTGATCTGACATTAACACCCAGTGGACATTAAGAAAGGAACAAAGCTAGACCAAAAGTGTTGACACAGATCTGGGAATTAACTCATAGGTGTTTTTGGTTATTTGTACAACATCTGTACATGTGCACCTATGGTCTTTCCACTGGTATATGTTAAATGATTGCCAAATTTACACTCAGGGGGGATGGGTACTCTTGGAATTGACTAGTGCACTACAGACCTGGTTCCGGTTGTACAAAGGTGGATAGCACGGCAGAGCGGAAAAACGTTTTATAGCCTCTTCTAATAAGGACACCTATAGGTTGTTAAGCTCAATATTTTGTATACAAGCCCTTTTATGCTCAAATAACAAAATATCAAATGCCACCAAAATTTGGTGAATGGGTCTCAGAGATATAAGGCCTTGTACTTTGGGAGAGGTGACATTTTGATCAGCAGAAAAACCATCGTTTTCGTAAATATCTCCGAGAAGCTTTACTGTAACTTAATAAGATTTTGTCACAAGTTTTGAGTAATGGTAGCACAAATGTATCAATTACAGTTTTTGATGTATCATTGCCAGTTAATGAAAACATCAGCTTTGCAGTTTTTCCGCTATGTCGGATAAATCGTTATCCAGTCAATAAAGGTATCCACTGTATAAGGATTTATCCAACAAATAGCACTATCCACCTTTCATTACTTGATATTACTTTCCTTTTTAAAGCAATATTTATAGTTTTTTTTTGTTACTAATATATAAATTAATCCACTAAATGTACAGTGTAATGCCTCTAGAATCTAGCTGAGTCAGTGTGTGTCTTATGTTCAGGTTTGGGGTTCACCTATTGTACCGCATGGAGGAACACACACTCAGTATTTGATAGCTCAACAAGATGAGGTTTGTTTTGATCCCATTTCTTTCATTGTCCGGTGTTTTGTTTGTGCATGAAGATGTGTGTTAACAGCAGTTGTACATGTACCTTCATTTCCATTACCATAGATAGACCAACTAGAACATTCATGGCAATTACTGGCAAGGTCTTTGTGTAGCTGCACAAATTGTCCTGGCTATTTTTTTCTTTTTTTTATATATACATGTATATAAAAACAATACATAGAACGACAATAGAACAATAGCCAGGACTTTTGTGTAGCTACACGAAGACCTGGCCCAATTACTGCACCTATGTACAATGTACACCTGTTGTCAAAATGTAAAAAAGGAAAAAATATCATCATTTGTCTGTGATAGCAGAAACTTGGCAAATACAATTTTATTTCAGAGGTCCTACTAATATGGAGTCTTAGCGTTTGTACTCTATATAATGCATCATGTGGTCCAGCCTTTCCTATTTTTATCACCATTTGTCTGTGATAACAGAAACTTGGCAAATACAATTAAAAATGTATTATATTTCGGAGGTCCTCCTAATATTGCCTTTTTACTGTACTTACATGTATTTATTACAGCGCGAAGCTCTCAACTATGACCGCCTTTAATGTATTCACATACTTTTGTCTTGCCATCCTCCAATTAGCAGACCAGAGATAAAATGAGACAATCCTGCAAAGCTGATTGGATAATGGCCGATATGATTTAGTATGTAAATATATTATAGGTGGTCATACATTTGTGCTTCGTGCTGTAATGCAAATTACCATAAATAAAGCAAATAGTCAATGAAAATGTTTTCTGTAATAGATTTCACTGAAGCCTGCCTGCTTAAGTCATGTAGAAGCAGCCTCATTACCTTATGTAGCTTGTACAGTATGGGTGGCTGTAGTAAGTAGAGCTGGACTGAAGCCTGGAAATAGCACTGACAAAAGGTAAGCAACCTCATTACCTTATGTAGCTTGTACAGTATGAGTGGCCGTAGTAAGTAGAGCTGGACTGGAGCCTGAAAATAGCACTGACAAAAGGTAAGCAACAGTTACCTTATGTAGCTTGTACAGTATGAGTGGCCGTAGTAAGTAGAGCTGGACTGAAGCCTGGAAATAGCACTGACAAAAGGTAAGCAACCTCATTACCTTATGTAGCTTGTACAGTATGAGTGGCCGTAGTAAGTAGAGCTGGACTGGAGCCTGAAAATAGCACTGACAAAAGGTAAGCAACCTCATTACCTTATGTAGCTTGTACAGTATGAGTGGCCGTAGTAAGTAGAGCCATTGTGGCACAGCAGAACAAGACACCAAAGAGATTACCATTGAATAAATAATATAAGACAATTTATCATTTCCTTTTCAGCTGCTAAAAGCTGGGGAGCCCATGTTACTACCACATGTAGTACAGATGCTGTAGAACTTGTGACTTCACTAGGAGCAGATCATGTGGTTGATTACAGAACAAGTGACATAGAAGCAGAACTGAAGGAAATTTTGTACTTTTTATATTCCAAAATCTAGATTTTGATCTTTTGGTCCCCTGGGACAATAACTGAAGCCTGAAAATAGCACTGACAAAAGGTAAGCAACCTCATTACCTTATGTAGCTTGTACAGTATGAGTGGCCGTAGTAAGTAGAGCTGGACTGGAGCCTGAAAATAGCACTGACAGAAGGTAAGCAGTAAATGATGTGAGTGGGACTCACAGTTTCCAAGACACTCTGATGAAGCAAGCAACATTATTTCAAAGAGTAAATGTGTTTAATTAAATTGCACATGTTTCTCTTGATATTTGAGTATTTTAATACTAAATACTTAATGAGAGGGGGTGAAATTTTCACCCAAGTCTCTTCCCCTTTCTTTTTCAGCTGTATTTTTATGACTTTTACAATTTCCAATGCTTGTACTTTTCAGAGTTCTAGTTTATGGGGGATCTGGAGGAATTGGTACATTTGCCATCCAGGTAATATCATATGGCAGCACAGTATAGTGTGCAGCATGGTACATCACTACACAGCTCAGCACAACACACAGCACAGCACAGCATAGCATAGCATAGCAGATTACAGCAGAGCAGAGCACGGCACAGTAAGGCATAGCAGATTACAGCACAGCACAGCACAGCACAGCACAGCACAACACGCAGCAAAGCACATCACAGCATAGCATAGCAGAGTACAGCACAGCACAGCACAGCACAGCACAGCACAGCAAAGCACAGCACAGCACAGCACAGCACAGCACAGCACAGCACAGCACAGCACAGCACAGCACAGCACAGCACAGCACAGCACAGCAGCACAGCACAGCACAGCACAGCACAGCACAGCACAGCACAGCACAGCACAGCACAGCACAGCACAGCACAGCACAGTGCATTGTGGCACAGCAGAACAAGACACCAAAGAGATTATGTCCATTGAATAAATAATATAAGACAATTTATCATTTCCTTTTCAGCTGCTAAAAGCTTGGGGAGCCCATGTTACTACCACATGTAGTACAGATGCTGTAGAACTTGTGACTTCACTAGGAGCAGATCATGTGGTTGTCAGTAAATAAGATACCCAAGATCAATGACCCGAGATAAGATAATGACAGTTGTAGCTTTTTGCCACTTTAGAGTTGGTACCTTTTTAGGCGTAAAAATTATGTGCTGCCACCAGCACCCTATAATTGTGCTATTCTCATGTGTGATGATTTTTGCCAATAATATCAGACTCAAGACACTCATGTTGCTTGATTACAGAACAAGTGACATAGAAGCAGAACTGAAGGAATTACAAGGGTTTGTACTTTTTATATTCCAAAATCTAGATTTTGATCTGTCAGACTAACAAACTCCAGGAGGGGTTAGTGGTCCCCTGGGACAATAACATCTGTTCTATTCACCCAGCCAGAAGTCTTCCCAGATAATTTTTTCCCAGGAGAGAAAATATCAGAATTTTTTTCCCAGGAGAGAGAATATTTTCTAACCAAAAAATACACACACACACACACACACAAAAAGTACTTAAATAAGGTACATGTACTATTTATAAAATAAAACAATTCCCAGGAACAAAAACATTTCCTATCCATATAACCTAATATATATTCTGTCTATTTCATATTTTTATGGGATAATAGTTCATTGTTCCATATAATATACAAATATAGTCAAATGCGAAAATCATTTTAGATTTCCCAGGAAAGTACTGGAAGAACAGTTATTTCACAGAACAGATACCATTAACCCCTCCTGAAACTCTGTTTCAGTCATACAATGTTATCATTGAATTGACCACCCAAGACAAAAGTTGCAACTGGTAAGTTTGCAATAGACTTTTGTTAATCATAAACTGTCCTTTGATGTGTGGTCAGTCTACTGCAAACTACACAAGTCAGGACATTGGTCTTGCAAGTTTTGTACAGTTTTTAAAAGCTAAATACCGGTGATGTTTAGAGAGGTCAGGGTATGAATGGAAGATATCTTATTGCCTTCTTGAGCAGAAGATGATTCATTTCAAAAGTATAGTGTTACTTAATCTGCAAACATCTGTTATGGTATTTAATCATTTGTTTATTCATTTAATTATTTATTTATTTATGTTTAATTAATAATATATGTACATATACTTGTTTATTGATGTATTTATCATTGATAAATGTTGAGGAAAAGCTAAAGTGTTATAAATTACTCACAAAATTAAGGCCCGTCCAAACGAGTAAACCATTTCAGTAAAACATCATAAAACATTGTTTTGTAAAACATGTTTATTCGTTTGGCCACAACGTTTTAACATGTTTTAACGTGTTTTACGAAGTTTGAACCGTGTCAAACATTCTGTCAAACATCGTAAAACATTTCTGTTGTTTTCGTGTCCGGTAAAACATGCCTTTGATTCGTAAAACATTGTTGTGTTTACGCACGCGCATAAGTCAGTTTTTTTTCTGTAACCATGGGTACCAGTTCCCAGAATACATTTCGCACACAATGTTTTATAAAACATATTAAATGATGTTGTATTCGTTTGGCCAGCCGACAAAACATCACACCATGTTTTGTAAAACAATGTTTTATCGATATTTTACTCGTTTGGACGGGCCTTTAGTATTTGTATTTTTTTATATTTATTTGTGTTTTTGTTCGAAGGTTTGATGTAATCTTGGATCCTTTTGGAGGCAAACTTGAACACATGTCCACCAAACTTTTGTCCCATTCTACAGGAGCAGTGTATGTTAACCTTGCACCCCCACTGTTATCAAACACTGACCGTTTAGGACTGGGGAGAGGAATTGTTACTTCCGGTCAATCACTCATTTCCTCCATTGCTAAAAAGGTAGGTATATTACGTAGACTTGATATCGGTTGATGGCCAATAGCCTGCTGACAATCACATGACTGACGTCATTACCTACAACCTACTGACTTTCGGCCAACAACTATTTTTGGTACATGACTTGTTGGAAACTAGCGAGTACATTAGTATGGGCTGCATCGGTGTATAATGATAAATTCAAACTAGCGAGTACACACTAGTATGGGCTGCGTCGGTATATATATGTAATGATAAATCCAAACTAGCGAGTACACTAGTACTAGTATGGGCTGCGTCGGTGTATAATGATAAATTCAAACTAGCGAGTACACTAGTATGGGCTACGTCGGTGTATAATGATAAATCCACTGGAAACTAGCGAGTACACTAGTATGGGCTGCGTCGGTGTATAATGATGACACATCCAAAGGAAACTAGCGAGTATACATACACTAGTATGGGCTGCGTCGTTGTATAATGATAAATCCAAAGGAAACACCGTATAAAGCTGACGTTTCGAGCCTTAGCCTTTTTGCGGAGTAAGAGGTACCCAAAGGTACTTTAACGTCATTCTTTTTTGTAAGATTTTGTTTCACAGGCTTATGAAAGCCACTCTACCACTGCTGAGCTGTTTGGGCTCATTTGTCTTTCTTTCATTTATTTTCCATTTTCTTTCTTATTTTCTTAATTCCATCACTGAAATCATTCATGTTTTCTTTAGGCTTTAATGAAAGGAGGCACGGGATCGTGGGCTTTCTTTGTCCCTAATCCAGGGGCCCTGAACCACGTAGCGAAATTGTGTCAAGAAGGCATGGTAATGTATGGCCACATCATTGGACACCAGGGACTACTGCACCCTTCCCCTGGTCCCCTTTGAGTATCCCCTAGATGTCCGAGATTGATGCAGTCAGCCCTCTTTAGGTGGAGATCTGTCTAGTCCAGACACCTTTGTCTGCTCCCTGCTGCACTGTTCAGTTTACTATTCGCACCAGTCCCTTGCAGAGCGAGTATATAAGGAACGCCCACTAATCAACTCTGCCCAATTCAAGTAACTAGCGTTCAGTGCGCATCGTCATGGCTGAGCAAGAACAAGCTCCTATCAACGTGTTGTAGGCTCAAGCTTTGGTAATTCTTGAAGTCCCTGCTCCCCAGTTATAGGTAACTTCCTATGTGAACCCTTTCCCATCCCGCTCATATTTCTCTTAGAGGTCTTAGAATCCCTTCCCTCGTCCTGTTCGTTCAATATTGTCGTCAACCTTCCCGTCCTCTCGCTCACCCGGTTTTGTTGCCGTTTTAACTCCCAGTGAATTTTTATTTGCTCACAGAACGTTGCTCCCTCGGTTTCTTCCCTAATTTTATTATGTATCGACTAAAACTATATGCCCCGGCTTGTTTCGGTTGTAATTGAGGTCTGTAAGACAACTATGCTCCTGTATCGGTGTAATAATTTAGGTCTGTGTAGACACCTATGCCCCAGTATATCGATAGTTGAGGTCTGAGAAGACGAATTGAGGTCTGTGTAGACACCTATGCCCCAGAATATATCGATAGTTGAGGTCTGAGAAGACGAATTGAGGTCTGTGTAGACATCTATGCCCCAGTATATATCGATAGTTGAGGTCTGAGAAGACGAATTGAGGTCTGTGTAGACATCTATGCCCCAGTATATATCGATAGTTGAGGTCTGAGAAGACGAATTGAGGTCTGTGTAGACATCTATGCCCCAGTATATCGATCGATAGGTCTGAGAAGACGAATTGAGGTCTGTGTAGACACCTATGCCCCAGTATATATCGATATTTGAGGTCTGAGAAGACAAATTGAGGTCTGTGTAGACACCTATGCCCCAGTATATATCGATAGTTGAGGTCTGAGAAGACAAATTGAGGTCTGTGTAGACACCTATGCCCCAGTATATATCGATAGTTGAGGTCTGAGAAGACTAATTGAGGTCTGTGTAGACACCTATATATGCCCCAGTATACAGTTGAGGTCTGAGAAGACAATGTTATGACCCTGTATCGGTGTATTAATTGAGGTCTGTGTAGACAAACGATACGTCCCTGTTTCGGTTGTGATTGCTTTGAGGTCTGCGAAGACATTGCGGGTTGTAATTGAGGTCTTCTAAGACAACTATGCCCCCAGTATACAGTGTATATTGGTAGTAATTGAGGTTTTCAACTGATGTACATGTATGTCGATATTGTACGTCAGATAAAGCTTTAAACTTCCTAAACTTTTTTATTAGTTTCTTTTCATAGTCGCAGTATTTATCAGTTTTCCTTATTGCCAACTTTTCTTTCATTAGGCTCATATATTTCGTGTGTTTTTGTTATGCCGCGCATATTCATAGTTTGCTAGTGTTTTGCATATATTAGCCGTGCTCTTTACGCCCCAATACTCATTTTATTTCCTACCATTGTTTTTAGTGTCAGTTATTCCCTTGGTAGCCCGGTTTTAATGAATGCCACTCCCTCCTATTTGTTGGCCGGGAATGATCTTTGTTGGCCGTATATCATTTGCTGTGCTTTTTGTGAGCTCCCATTGTTTGTACGTCCTTGAACCGTGAATTTAAGTCCAGGTCCTTTATTTAATTTGTTTCCCTGATTATTTGTTATCTTGTCCGTTTATTCATCTTCAGTCAACGTATACTGCACGAATCTGTTCCATACGTATACCCCAGTTTAGCATGTTATTGCTGATTAGTATTTTTGGAAAGTCAAGTTTAGCTTGCTGCACTTGTTGATTTTGTGTTTATTTTGACAAGAGTTCATAACTATAATGTATTTAAATCGCTTCATTCTTTTGCCATTACTTGCATATTGCGTCCATTGAATGAGGCCTGTCCCTACAAGCCCCATATCAGAAACCTTTCGTTATTGCACCTGTTGTCATTGATATTTACATTGTTTCCTGTTTTATTAATTGAATTGTCCATGCAAACTCTTCTGAGTTAATCAGCTTCTCCGAGGGCTGAGGAGCCAGTAGGCTGAGAAGACGATCTATTTTCCCATACACGTTTTCATTATTGATTTTGTATGTTATGCAGTTAATTTTCCCCGAGGGATGAGCAGCCAGTACTAGACAGTGGTATAGTAGGAGAAGACGTTATATTTGCTCAAATTTCTGTTTTAATGATTTAACTTGTCCATGCATACTTTCAGTTTTGAGTTCATTTTCCGGTCCTGCATGACTGGGCTCAGCAGCCATTGTTCTGCATAAGAAGACGAGATTTGTGGAAACTATTTATTGCCTCCTTTCTCACTCCCCGTCAATTCGTTTTATATATTTGCAGGCTGAGTAGCTCTATTATTCGTCGAAGCTTCTAGTTCCCCCTGTAACGTTGGTTGTCATACCATTTCTAGTTCTAGATTATTCAGAAACTCGTTTGTTTCTTTACGGCAGTGTACTATGGTAATATGTTTGTTTCATGGCACCGCCCTCGATCATTCATTGTCCCTTTTACAATAGTATCGTTTATTGCGGCTTTATTGCATTCTTCTCCTTCTATCAATCAGTCCTTTATTTATTTATTTATATTATTATTTTTATTTATTTATTTATTTTTATTTTTTTTTTCTATTATTTTTCTATTTTTTTTTTTTTTTTTTTTTTTTTTTTTGCGAAACTCATTGTTCATCCTAATTGTATCTGCCCTTTGTATATGTTTTATTAGTTCCGTTTGCTTTAACCCAATTTAGTATCTCTCATCGACCGTTGGTCAGTTTTGTTTTGATTTCAATATATTTCCATTGCCTATGGTAGCCTGAAAGGGTGTCTAATGCCCTAGTCGGATTACTGACGCTCAGGCTGCCATCCCTTGGGTGGGTCCTTTTGCTTCATCATACAATTATGAGGCTAATCCTTACATAAGGCTCTTTATCGTTTTCTTTTTGGCTCCCTTATTTATCATGACTACCCAAGGGATGGTAGCTGGGCGTGATACAGTGTTCTAATTATGTTATTCTTCGAAGTTTTGAGCGTCACTCTGTTACGTTAGTTGTATCATTCACGTTTCTAAATTATTCGGAAGCTCGTTGTTTTCTTTACGACTGTGTATTTAAAGTATAATGTTTGTCCTTGATAGCACAGACCACTTTCTTTGCTTTGTCCCTTTTACAATAGTATTATTGTCGTGATTGCATTATATTCCATCATTTTCCTTAGCATATGATGCATTACTTGTTCATGCCCCTATTGTGATCCGCCCCTTGTATACTCCACAAACCAATATGGTTTTCGTAGAGAAGAGAATTTCGATATACGAAGCCCTGGCTATATTTGAACGCATGGCTGCATCCCCCGTAGTCTGTCACTCTCTCGGATAAGTTGCACTCTCCCAAGAAGCAGCCTAAAGCTTACTTTTTAGCCATCCTTGCAGTCAAGGAGTTTGCGAAAGTGTTGAACATCTTGGTATAGGTTGGCATTGTTGTACACACCTGCCTTTCCACCCTAATCTCACCATTCTTGAGCTTGAGTGATGATTTATTTCATATTAAAGCTAAATCGTTCTACGTCGGCACCCGACGAGGTTTGGACTTATTAAGTACGAACTTGTCCGACCGGAGTTCCGTGAGTTATAGTTATAGGTGTACGCTATAGTGAGTGTTTGTTGAGTTTTGGCGCTCCTTTTGTTTGAGTTTTGGCGGCCCCTTAGAGGTGTGGTCTCCGGCATGGTTTGAGTATTGGCGGCTCCGTATAGAGGTGTGGTCTCGTAGTTTGAGTATTGGCGTACTAGTTGTCTTGGGAATGGAACTTGGTGTTTCACCGGCCCTTGTCGCGGTCGGAATTATCTCCATTCCTTACTACGAGCATGAAAGGGACTGCCGCGAATAGTATGCTATTCGCACCAGTCCCTTGCAGAGCGAGTATATAAGGAACGCCCACTAATCAACTCTGCCCAATTCAAGTAACTAGCATTATGTCGCCCACTCAGTCAAGCTGATCTCTTTCGTGCTCACTCCCTTGGCGCCGCATTCAATTCTAGTCCGCACCCTCCCTCCCACTTTTTCAGTTTCATTTCAGTCTCCATTGAATACGGTCGTCATTATCTCCATTCCTTACTACGAGCATGAAAGGGACTGCCGCGAATAGTATGCTATAAATCCACTCCAAGACTCAGAGCAAAAATGAGTCTGAACTGTGTCGCACAGTGTTTCTTCTACAGTGATCTGTGTTATGTGACAAGTCGTCACATGGCAACAGAAGGTTACTTGTATACTCGGGGGGAGTTCGGCACCCTCATCTCGGTGATCAAAGTGGGTCCCCTTCTGATGCCGCGTGATAATTTTTAGACGACACTCATTTTTGATCTGAGTCCGTCTTGGATTTTCTTTTACCGCGATTCTCAGTATTATGCGAACTCAGACATTTAAGCAGTTGGCTTATAATTTGGTTTTTCGCTTCTGTCAATCAACATAAAAAATCAGATAACTTAAAAATGAAAGTCAGCAGACCCACTAAATGGAAACCAAATATGATTTTGAGCTAAATTATGGATCATTTGGTCGAAGAATGTATTTAGTTTTGAATTTGTTTGAGTTTTGAATTTGATTGACAGCAGCGAAAAACCAAGTTCCAGCCGACTGTTTGAATGTCTGAATTCGCATAATATTGAGAACCGCAGTAATATTGGGGTTAATTTAGGTCTCCTGTTAGAGCTGACATGATAGCACCCACAGTGGGAGGGGTAAGTAGTCTATGGACTTTTTCGTAGTTTCCCAGAATGCTGCATGATTCTGCGCGCGCAAGCGAGGTCAGGGTACAAAATAGATCGAAAATATTAAGAGAGAACGAAGAAATTCAGTAGAAAACTTAGAATGTTAAATTAAAAGTGCGTAAGAAGAATTATAAAGATAGATGCAAATTCTCAAGCAAAGAAAATATTTTTTTTCTGTTCTTCAGTTAGATACAGTAGTCATATTTTCCTCAATACACGATCAATTCTAAATATTTTTTTACCCTGACCTCGCTTGCGCGCGCAGAATCATGAAGCATTCTGGGAAACTACGAAAAGGTCCATGACCATCGACTGATCACTGAGCTTTTTCAACTCGTTTCAGATTCGTCCAGTAGTGCAAGCAGTATTTCCCTTCCATCAAACTCCTGACGCATTCGCACACCTCGAGGCTGGACACACACGTGGGAAAACAGTCATTCAAATGGAAGAATCCTAAGATAATGCACTGTGTGTTCATTAGACTGACAATTTCAGTAGATTATTTATAAGCGGATATTGGGCTTCCTGTGGTACTACAGACGCGAAGTACTGGTAATCAATGAAAAACCGTGGTCCTGGAAAGATTAGCAAATTACTTTAGAACTAAAGAAATGTAATTTTTTAGATAAATAGATCAGGGAAATAGAAATAAATAAACCATCTCAATCTTCAATATAATTGTATCATTGTAATTTTCACTGTGAAGAAATATCCAATTAGAAATCGAAGAAACTTGAAGTGCTAAATTACCCATAAAAGTTATTCTGAGCGTTAGCCCAAGGAATAAATGAGAAAGAAAAAAATATCTGATACCGATGGAAATCGAAAATTTCTCAAACTCATTAATAATTCATGAGGTCATTAGCGAATCGGGTACCATCTTTCTGGTCACATGGAAGACCTTGGATACCCGGTATTTCACTGATGATAATGAGTTCTCAACCCATGGGTTGAGATATCTCAACACACGCGGATTGAGAACTCTTTTAACCATCCCGCCGACTAAACAAAACACAGACATAACATTCAAATGTTTATTACATTGCATCTAAAATGAGTTAGTTCTTATTAATAGTAAACTTACAATTCACAAACAATCCCGAGTCAAATATTCCACTCTCAATGCCCTCCCTTTCTACTTCTTTGTCCTTACTAGAAGATGAACAAGTTTCAGTAGATTCGACGGTTTTAGTGCTGGTGGAAGTAGTAGGTCCTAGTAATTTAGACACTGTAGCACTTTGCTTAACAGAAGGCTTTTCGTAAGTTAGCAGTGCGTTTGATCTATGTCCGGTCCTTTCACGAATCATTTTCTCTTGGACGCCTGAGTTAAATAACTTTGTGGCACAAGTTACTCTTAAACAATGAGCCGTTTTTACCTTAATTCCCACCTCCTTACACATATTTGGCAAGATTGCGTTTAGTGTGTTAATTCCCACAGGAGAATTTTAATTTCAAATGCAAGCTTATAGTTGTACTAGCTAGGCCTAATAAAAGTAAAAGCAATTATAGAGGCTTTGATTGAACAAGGCCTATATACATTTGATACAGCTCAACCAAACAGGGGCTATGTTTCTCTCCATTTTGATGACAAATGTGCTTAATACTCTTTGGGATATATTTCAAATCATTCAGACCCCCATGAAATGTTTTACATGCATTTTCCTCGAATTTGATAAAGTCAAGGCCAAGATCAAAATTATTTATCCTTCCGCTGTTCGATCGCCACCTCTTATCCCAAATATTTTGCCGTTGAAAAAATAAATCGTATATTAAGAAGCGACTTAGCTGTACTGACTACAATCTAATAGTCCCTTGCTCCCAAAATAACCTTTCGTCTTCATCCGTAACCGCCTCCTTTTCTGCCTTCTAGCGTAACACCTCGGCGCGTCGCGTCTTTCATTTCGGCATCAAGACATCGGCGGAAAATGAAGAATCTATAAAATTAAAGAATAAAGGTTAAAGTTTTACGTTTAACTACTTTTTCAAACAATTATCGTGAGTTTGGAACCGGACTAAAATCAAATGACTATGTACACGATTGCTCAAAACATACCTCTTGTCACTGTTATCTAAAGGATTAAGTGCATTGGCGCCGTTCTGTTCCTCCAAATGCCTTTTAATACCGCACACTATCCCATACAAGGTACGAGGCGGATAACGTCTACCATTCTTGTTGGCGACCTCTTGGACAAACTTTGTAAGCCAATATTAATAGTTTAATGATGAACTATTCATGTCTTCAAGGTTTTCTTCTACACTTTGAACTTCTCTGACATTGTAATCCCTTAACACGCTTCCTACTTCTACTGTAGGAAATTTGATAACTCTGCTTCTTTGCCAGCTTCTACTGAATGTGTCGACGCTCCACCTATTTTTATAGATGGTCGATTTGGGCCTTGCGTCATGCAATAAACTCTCTTCATCTTCAACACTTTTCGGATCTCGAAATCGGGAAGAGTGGTCTGTTCTTTCCATCTTAGCAGTGATTTCAAACCCAAAACTAACTGAGCATGGTGTCGTATTTATTTTATTTTTAGATGGTACCTTTGGGAATATACATGTAGTTATACTACATAACTAGTTTCGGTATGTTAGATAGATACATAAGTACTAATTAAACAAAAGCAGTACTTATCTCATGCATATACTCATCATGAATTATTAATCACGATTGAGAAACCATTTCTTAAACTCGCGCTTCGTGTTGTATCAGGGGACTCCAAACACCTCGAAACAATAAAAGCACTCGGCCAACGGCCTACGGCCTCGTGCTTTTATCTGTTTCTCGGTGTTTGGAACCCCTGATACAACACTCGCTCTCGTTTAAGAAATATTACATCCAATTGCTTGTTTTCACGTGACGTCATGGCGGCCATGTTGGATCTCCACACTTCTTGAGTGCTCTCGGCACTTCCTGAGTGCTGTATTATTGAACGGAGCACGGAAAAAGCTGTTCTATTTGTTTTATTATATAGAATGGTGAGAAAAAGGGCAAGAAAGTTGAGGATTCTGTTGTGTTTTTGAATAACATTTTAGCGAGTGAAGTGCGCGCGCTACTGACGCCAGTTACGCCATCGAGCGTGCGCTTGGTTTGTTTTCTTCAGAATTCTGGTTCAAACCAAACAGCCGAAAAACAGCGTTAGAGCAGATTTCGAATGACTGTGAAAAAATTACGACACGGACATACCGTGCCGTGACCGTGATGATTTAGGATTTCGAATGAATCCGTGCCGTGACCGTGCCGTGCCGTGCGCCGTGGTTTTTCACAGTCATACGAAATCTGCTCTATCAAACCGTGCTCTGTTCTCTGATACAGCACAGTTTTCAGCCAATCAGAGCGCGCGGATTGACTTGACTATATAATAAATGTATATACACCTATTTCAAATAACGTTGTCGCGTTCAAAGCAACAAGCGTCAAGCCAAGACCGAAGTGCATGCATTTGCTGTTGGCAAATTATTTAAATCAGACCTATTTTCTATGGAACGAAGTGTGATATGCAAACAAGCACGTGGAAATGTTCACATTTTGTAATTAGTCCTTATAGAAACAATTGTGATTTAAATAATTGCCAACACAAAACCAGCATTCACTTCGGTCTTGGCTTGACGCTTGTTGCTTTGAACGCGACAACGTTATTTGAAATAGGTGTATATGAATGAAACATCATCCATGTTGGATGATCCAACATGGCGGCTATGACGTAACGTGCAACCCAATAATTTTATTTCGCTGTCTTCTGTTTTGTTGAAACAGTTAATTAACTTCCCAAGATACAAATTTTGGAATGGCAACTTTTTGGATAAAGTGGTCGCCGCGTGATCCCCAGCCTTTCTTCTATGTTGATTATAGTGTCTCTAGTCTTTACATTGGGACATGCTTTAACGGTTTTAAGCCCTTCAGGGAAATATTAAAAATAGACCTTCAAAACGTGTTAAAAAATCGTGTTAAAAATAGATCTTCCAAAAGTGTTAAAAATCGTCGCCTTATCGCCTTTTGGTCGCCTTATCGCTTGAATTGCTTTGAAAGTAAGCCGGAGATGCTGAAAACAATAACACGGTCTCAGAGCTAGATGAAACAACAATGTGCAGAACAAAATGATCAAATTTATTATTCGTTTCGATTCGAAAACACAGTTATAGGTTTCCTTCGCCATTTCGTAGGCCTACTAGATACAGGGTGCTATAAGTCGTTTTTAAAGTTTTTAAAAAGACTAAATAAACGACGTCATTACTCAATCACAATAATGGCACCGATGAAACATAAACTTGCGAACTTTTAGAAGTAATATAATACATGTATATCAACCAGGGCCGTACACAGCAGCACAGGGGCAGGGGGGGGGGGCAGTTGCTCCCCCCTAGCAAGGCGAAAAATATACCAAAATGTACTGAGAATTGACTATTTTCATTTATTTTTTGCTTTTAAATACGTACTGTCCCCCCTTGAATTTTGGGTTATGTACGGCACTGTCAACGAGAAAGAGAGTTCTTCCTCCGATTTCAAATCACCGAGAAGTGGTTGAAAAGACGAGGTGCAGCTCAGTTCTCTATTCATGAATAATTCTTGGAGATATTCAAAGTTGACCAAATTGCATGCTAATTAACAATTAGACAACGAGTACGAGTTGGCTATGAGCAGATAGTCAACGAGGCTCCTGCCGAGTTGACTATCTTAGCTCATAGACAACGAGGGCGAGTTGTCTAATTGTTTTAGTATAAACAAACTAGCATACTTACTTTTATACCAATATTTCTTGTTTAATTTGCATAGGTAAAAAGAATAAGAATTTTATGCTGGTCATAAGTACACATTTTACCATCAACAAATTGAAAACTAAACCAGAAAAGTTGGTTCTTTTGTTGAAAAACTTTCATAAATCAAATAACAAATGAACAAACCACGAGTCAAGAGTGGTGTAGCCTTCGTTTATTACCTTTATCACTATCAGTACTCCATTTGGCTTTGGCTTTGCTCAGTTTTAAAAGTTGAAAAAAAATCGGCCTGAAAAATCTTCAACTTTAACGATCGTTTCTCGCTCAGTTTCTGCAGTGTCAGCCAAAGAAAACTTGCTGGAATTGTCAATGAGATGTCTATATTTATGTGCTTTTTCCATTTCTTGTTCTTGAGATTTGTTTCTCGGTCTATTTTAGCTCTTTTTAGCGAGAAAACAACTATCGGGTTTGTCCGCCATCTTGCTTCATCTTTCACGGCCAATGGTTACCATGGTGATTCGCTACTAGGGGACTATCACTATTAGACCCCTAGTAGCGTAGCCAATCAGATTGCAGGATATGTGATAGACCACTAGTTTGTTTATACTAATTAAGATTATACCTCCTATGCAGCGGAGCCGATTTCCATTGTTTTGTCCTTAGTGAATTATTAATGATTCGAGATGTTATATTATCAAACACGAGAAAGTCCGAGTTCTTCCTCCGATTTCAAAACACCGAAAACATCGAGAAGTGGTTTAAAAGACGAGGGCAGCTTCTCTATTCATGAATAAATCTTGGAGAAATTCAAACTATTTAAAAGTTAAAGTTGATCAAATTGTATGCTAATTAAGACTGATCAGATTTGGGAGTCATTTTGTTTTGTTTTGTCGTCATCTCATAAATTATTAACGACTTTGAGAAGTAATATTTCAAACGTGACCCCCAGCCTTTCTTCTATGTTGATTATAGTTTCTCTAGTCTTTACATTGGGACATGCTTTAACGGTGTTAAGCGCTTCAGGAAAATATTAAAAATAGATCTTCCAAAAGTGTTAAAAATCGTGTTAAAAATAGACCTTCAAAAAGAGTTAAAAATCGTGTTAAAACTAGATCTTCCAAAAGTGTTACACAACACTGCGCTACTAATCATTACGTCACTGGTGTCGTCACTGGTTATATTAACACCATTACTTCATTATCTTCAACTGCTTTCTTGAATATGATTGTAAAACTTTTTTCTTTTTTTTGGGCTACATTTTGCTTTGTTTTCAAAGAAATTCCATCACTTTGCCTCAACCTTTTCTTCGTAGGAATTTGTGCGAATCAAAAACCTCTTCAATAATTCAATACTCTTGCTTGAGACACTTATAATTAAATGATAACATTGTTGATGTTTATTTGGAGCAGATGATGGTTGTCGAATCATGTGCTGATTACGAACATCATGATGTTTTTGTTTGCTCTGGATTTTTAAGAACAGACGGCAGTTCTTGAGCGACTTCTCATTGGAAACTACATGAATCTGATCCGAAAATAAAGTAAGTGAAAAATAGGGTAAATTATATAATCCAGACATGGTTACTATCTTTAGTACTAACTAGCTGTACCTACAGCGGTCTTTTGGGTATCGATGTAAGATGTGCGTAACAAAATGGAAAAGTTGCAACTGAGATACATGCCATCAACAAACCTGTAACGCAAGGAATCTAGAAGAAAGGAACGAGAATGATCCAAATATGCGAACCACTGTTAAATACGGGTTACTTTTTGGTCGCCTTATCGCTTGAATTGCTTTGAAAGCTAAGTAAACCGGAGATGCTGAAACTGAACAATAATACGGTCTCAGAAATGAAACGACAATGTGCAGAACAAAATGATCAAATCAGTATTATTCGTTTCGATTCGAAAACACAGTTATAGGTTTTCTTCGCAGGGTGCTATAAGTCGTTTTTAAAGTTTTTAAACTTGCGAACTTTTAGAAGTAATATAATACATGTATATCAACCAGGGCCGTACACAGCAGCACAGGGGCAGGGGGGGCAGTTGCTCCCCCCTAGCAAGGCGAAAAATATACCAAAATGTACTGAGAACTGCACTATTTTCATTTATTTTTTGTTTTTAAATACGTACTGTCCCCCCTTGAATTTTGGGTTATGTACGGCACTGTCAACGAGAAAGTCCGAGTTCTTCCTCCGATTTCAAATCACCGAGAAGTGGTTGAAAAGACGAGGTGCAGCTCAGTTCTCTATTCATGAATAATTGTTGGAGAAATTCAAAGTTGACCAAATTAAATTGCATGCTAATTAAGATCGTATTTTCAGACCTCCTACGCAGCGGAGCCGATTTCCATTGTTTTGTCCTTAGTGAATTATTAATGAGTTCGAGAAGTTATATTATGAAACACGAGAAAGTCCGAGTTCTTCCTCCGATTTCAAAACACCGAAAACATCGAGAAGTGGTTTAAAAGACGAGGGTAGCTTCTCTATTCATGAATAATTCTTGGAGAAATTCAAAGTTGACCGAATTGAATACTAATTAAGATCACATTTGGGAGTGATTTTGTTTTGTTTTGTCCTCATCTCATAAATTATTAATGACTTTGAGAAGTAATATTTCAAACGTGACCCCCAGCCTTTCTTCTATGTTGATTATAGTGTCTCTAGTCTTTACATTAGGACATGCTTTAATGGTGTTAATCATACGATTTCTCGTTCAATTTGAATCTGAATTTACACTCGTGTGTTTTTCAAAGAGCTCAAATTGCACTCGCCCTACGGCTCGTGCAATTTTGATACTATATTTGAAAAACACACTCGTGCAAATTAATTCCAAATTGAACTCGAAACCGTATGATTACCTATACTAATCATAAAATATAATACTAAACAAAATTCATACTTTCTTGAATGGGTGGAATTTAACGTATAAACGTTGTTTAGACAAAATTCGTATTTTGCTGTTATCGGCATGATCGACAATCGGCTATGCTAATTTTAACTTTTGTGAGAGTTATTTTAATACTATCGAAACTCAAACATTGTTGAAAATCATTCCTATTGACTCGAAGATTGTTTTACATCAGCAGCAATCAACTAAAAGTGCAAGATAATCGTGTTTTGGCATTAAGTTTTGTGTTTCGACGCGACAAAAATGTACGCGACAGGACGAAAATTATGCTAATTTTGGCAGTCCCAAGCATAATAGTTTTATTTCTCAAAAATGCTACATTGAATTCCCAAGCTTGAAACTTTCTAAACTGAAAGAGCAAACGTGAAGCTTTCCTAGAGCATGGCGTTTTCTTCAAAAATTTATGTACCAGATTCCGTTTTCGTACCTCAAACATTGCCTGTATTTCAACGTTCCGTTCATGGCGCTCAGTATACCTTTTTAAAACCAAATTTGAAAAATAATTACAGAAGTTACAGAAAAATAAATTCTACAGTAGAAAAGACCAAGAAACGTTTATTAAGTGTACTGAATGTCGTTGTTGTAGTAATAGAGGTGAGCACACACCGACTGTTCAAATTTGCCTTATAATTTAGCTGAAAATTTTCAGTCCTCTGACGGGTTTTTAAAAACTGCAAATTTCTCCTAAAATAAAAATCGCTGGAACTTTTTAGTATTTTTCCCTAAAATAGGTCATCGAAAGGAAAGATATGGCGAAAGAAAATTAAATTCGATTTTTTTGAGTTGACGAAAAGGTCTCGAACCTTACTGACGTCCTCTCTTAAGCGCTTCAGGAAAATATTAAAAATAGACCTTCAAAAAGTGTTAAAAAATAGTGTTAAAAATAGATCTTCCAAAAGTGTTAAAAATCGTGTTAAAAATAGACCTTCAAAAAGTGTTAAAAAATAGTGTTAAAAATAGATCTTCCAAAAGTGTTAAAAATCGTGTTAAAAATAGACCTTCAAAAAGAGTTAAAAATCGTGTTTTAAAAAACTAGATCCTCCAAAAGTGTTACACAACACTGCGCTACTAATCACTACGTCACTGGTGTCGTCACTGGTTATATTAACACCATTACTTCATTATCTTCAACTTTCATGAATACGATTGTAAAACTTTTTTTTTTTTTTTTTGCTACATTTTGCTTTGTTTTCAAAGAAATTCCGTCACTTTGTCCTCAACCTATTTTTCGTAGGAATTTGTGCGAATCAAAAACCTCTTCAATAATTCAATACTCTTGCTTGAGACTTATAATTAAATGATAACATTGTTAATGTTTATTTGGAGCAGATGATGTTGTCGAATATTCTGCTGATTACGAAAATCATGTGATGTTTTTGTTTGCTCTGGATTTTTAAGAACAGACGGCAGTTCTTGAGCGACTTCTCATTGGAAACTACATGAACCTGATCCGAAAATAAAGTAAGTGAAAAATAGGGTAAATTATATAATCCAGACATGGTTACTATCTTTAGTACTAACTAGCTGTACCTACAGCGGTCTTTTGGGTATCGATGTAAGATGTGCGTAACAAAATGGAAAAGTTGCAACTGAGATACATGCCATCAATAAACCTGTAACGCAAGGAATCTAGAAGAAAGGAACGAGAATGATCCAAATATACGAACCATGTTAAATATGGGTTACTTTTTGGTCGCCTTATCGCTTGAATTGCTTTGAAAGCTAAGTAAACCGGAGATGCTGAAACTGAACAATAATACGGTCTCAGAAATGAAACGACAATGTGCAGAACAAAATGATCAAATTTATAATTCGTTTCGATTCGAAAACACAGTTATAGGTTTTCTTCGCCATTTCGTAGGCCTACTAGATACAGGGTGCTATAAGTCGTTTTTAAAGTTTTTAAAAAGACTAAATACACGACGTCATTACTCAATCACAATAATGGCACCGATGAAACATAAACTTGCGAACTTTTAGAAGTAATATAATATATGCATGTATATCAACCAGGGCCGTACACAGCAGCGCAGGGGCAGGGGGGGGCAGTTGCTCCCCCCTAGCAAGGCGAAAAATATACCAAAATGTACTGAGAACTGTACTATTTTCATTTATTTTTTGCTTTTAAATACGTACTGTCCCCCCTTGAATTTTGGGTTATGTACGGCCCTGTCAACGAGAAAGTCCGAGTTCTTCCTCCGATTTCAAATCACCGAGAAGTGGTTGAAAAGACGAGGTGCAGCTCAGTTCTCTATTCATGAATAATTCTTGGAGAAATTCAAAGTTGACCAAATTGCATGCTAATTAAGATCATATTTTCAGACCTCCTACGCAGCGGAGCCGATTTCGATCCATTGTTTTGTCCTTAGTGAATTATTAATGAGTTCGAGAAGTTATATTGTCAAACACGAGAAAGTTCGAGTTCTTCCTCCGATTTCAAAACACCGAAAACATCGAGAAGTGGTTTAAAAGACGAGGGCAGCTTCTCTATCATGAATAATTCTTGGAGAAATTCAAAGTTGACCGAATTGAATACTAATCGGAATTAAGATCACATTTGGGAGTGATTTTGTTTCTCATAAATTATTAATGACTTTAGGAAGTACTGTTTCAAATAGGAGAATGCCTCTTCCTCCGATATCAAATCACCGCTCGAGACTGAGTGGCTTAAAAAATGGACTTCGAGCTGTTTTGACACAATTTCTTCAAGATTCATGGATAGAGAAGCTGAGCTGTTTTTCTTTTCAACGCACTGACTTCGCAGTGTTTTCAAACCGGAGGAATAACTTTTTCAAGTGTTTGATATAGCGTGTACATGCAGGACCTGAAATGATCCCTGGCTCCGAAATGATCCCCAAAATGGCTAGACTGGCTCCGAAATTATACCAGACCCGAAATGATCCCCAGACTTGCTCCGAAATGATCCCCAGTGAAATTCGGGAATGGTAATATTCAGTCCCGTAGATTCATTCCTTGGCCAACAAATCCACAACAACTGAACAATATAATATTATTGTATACACCTATTCCAAAAATCATTGTCCCCGCCGAAAGCAACAAGCAAGAAGCTGACGACCGCAAAGGAATTTGGGACTTTCTCCTTATCCATTTATTCATCCGTAGACACTTTGACAACATGCATTTTGAAATGGCCGAATAGTTCCAAATGATTGCTATTCAACGTTCGTAGGGATAGCTTCTCAAGTACAACGGATAAATTAATTAATTAGGAGATTCCCAAAGTCCTTTGCGGTCGTCAGCTTCTTGCTTGTTACTTTCGGCCGGGACAACGATATTTGGAATAGGTGTATATATTCTTAAACAACTCAACGAGATTACATGTATATTGTTTTTTTTATCAACTGTATTTTAATTGTATTGTAATGATACTCATGCAAAGGAGCTCTGTCACGATATCAGGCGGCTAAATTGATTTTTCAAGATAAACAAACAGTGACATCAATCCGGGAAAATATCTTGATTTATTTATGATTGACATAGTTACAATATTTCGGACCGGCTTGTAATATTGTGAAATCAGCTACATGATTTAATTAATACGGACTCTGCAATAGGGCCTTGTTTTAATACATGCCTCGTAGACGAGACATACATAGCATACCGACTGTACCGGCTGTCTATAGACGAAACTAGCCGGCAGTGACAGCGCAGAGTTGAGACAAAGAAGGAATTAGAGAAAGAAAGAAAGGAAGAAAGAAAGAAAGAAAGAAAGAGAGAGAGAGAAAGAGGAAAGGAATGAAGAAAGAAACAGAACCGAAACAGAAGAAGAAAGAAAAAGAGAAAAAGAAAGGAACGGGACTGAATACAACCATTCCTGAATTTCACTAGGGATCATTTCGAAACTAGTCTGGGGATCATTTCGGGTCCGGTATCATTTCGGAGCCATCAGTTTCGGGCCGGCCAGGGATCATTTCGGAGCCATCAGTTTCGGGGCCAGGGATTATTTCGGAGCCAGGGATCATTTCAGGTCCTGTACATATCTAAGAATTAATCATTCTAGGAGAAATCCAAGGTAAAGTTCACAAATTGTATGTAATTTTAAAGCTTTGAATTAAGGTGGCTCGCGGGTATTTCTTTGTACGATGGGTTTCATTAATCGATGTTTTGAGCAGCAAAACGTTAACCGATTTCGGATATTTTTCGTCCTGATAATCAGGAATTCGTAAATTTCATAAAAATCACAATTTCATTGTAATAAAGACAACATTTGTTGAGTTACAATCGATATTGAAACACTCCATTTTCAGAGAAAATGCTTATGTTTTCCAAACTCTAAGATGGATTATTTTAAAATTACCTCCAACAAGTGCATGCCGGTGTCGGGGGGAATTCGCCAACCCGTGGGATTCGCCCCACCGGGGCGAATTCACCGGTGATTTCGCCCCCCTCTGGTGATTTCGCCCCCCCTTCTGGTGATTTTACCTCCTGGTGAATTCGCCCCCCCCCCCCCCCCCCCCTCCCTCTTCAGAAAAATTAGTATATTTCTCTACTTTTCACGACAAGTTTATTACTTTGATTAACAATGAAAAAATGAAAAATATAACGTTTTAAAAACTGAAATTATTTATTTTATTTTATTGATGATGAAACAAAAAATGTACATGAAATAGCCGTGTAGAAAAGCCAAGAAAGCTAAGGAATTCAAAATTGTAATAAACATCCTGAACTAAGTTATAATAGGCTACTTATCAAAGAGTAGAGTGGTTTTCATAAACCCGTGAAATACATGTTAGCGTAATACGCTTTATTACTCGGTAATTCCATTGTTTTCTTTTGTGTGTTTATGGCTATTACGCACTGACTAATACGATTTGTTTCACGGGTTTATGAAAACCACTCTACTTTCAAATTTAATTTTAGAACAAATACAGAACAAGTTATGACACGGCTGACCGTGTTTCACCCTTTTGATCACCGTTCTTGTTTGTTCGATTTGTCCGTGATTTATTTGATATCAAGCCAAATAAACTAATCTATTTATAAAACCTATTCGAAGTGAGTGTTCCTGTGTTGATTCATATTTTGGGTAACTTTGATATGTTGTGGAATGGCAGGTAAAATAATACTAAAATCAGTTTGAGCTTTTAAAATGTGTACAATGATTTTTTCTACGGTAGAAAAAATCAACTGTTTTTTTTAAGCTCAGACAAGACTTTATATTATTTTTACCTGCCATTTCATTGATTCTACAACATATCAAGTCAGCTATTTATTAAAACAAACTGGCTCAGAATTAATATTAAATCAAATTTAAAAAACTGAAATTCTGACTTGAGCCGACTAAAAGTATTTTCTGTTAGCTTGCATGATGAAAGGGCTATTCGAGGTCAAATTTTCTGGCTACAATTGAAGGCACTGTTCGCTATCGTTGATTCTGATTTTCGCTCACAATGCAGCAAAGGAGCGAAAACAGTGACTTATCATCGTGAATCAGTCTAGACACACGCTGCCAGAATTTTGAACGAACATATAAAAGTGACAAAATATTTGGACATTGTCGCTCAAAAGGGCTTTACAAAGAAGATATAAAGTACGTCACTTTATTGAGGCAGCTGAACCATTCTGGTTGTAATATTAAGCTATAGCTGTGTTGTGGATAATGTTGAAATAAAGTAGAGGATGGTTTGTTGTCTTTATTCACATCAACCTTTCATAATAGCTACATTAGGAATGCAATAATTTTCATTACTCTAAATACCCTTATCTATAGGAAACAATTGCTACCAAATTATCGATTCCTGTGACCATTTTCCAAGGAATGCTTTTGATGAAAATATATACCTATATAGGTACCAAAGGGAGGGGGGGCGAAATCACCGAAGGGGGGCGAAGGAGGGGGGCGAAATCTCCGGTGAATTCGCCCCGGGGAGGACAAATTCACCGGGGAATTCGCCCCGGGGAGGACAAATTTTTGGGGGGGCGAAATCCCCGTGACACCGGTACAAGTGTGAAGGATTACTGGTGCCAAGTTTCAAGAAAATCCGTAGGTTGGACTGAAATGTACAAAATAGTATTCTATTTATAGTGTAGCCCTGCTTCACAAAGACCTGTGGACAATAGAGTTATGGGAAAATGCGAGTCCGCAGGCGAGGAAGCGCGAGCGTACACTGGTCATCTCAGCTGTGGGTGGGGAAAGGGTGGGGAACGCAAGCCCTGAAAAGAGTTCCAAATTGTGAGTACTCAGCCTATACTACACATCTCTATCAAAGGTGCGCAAGGTCTCACCTTATTCCCGGGCGGCATGCCGCTTAAGCGGTTATGTTAATTTGTGATTGTTCTGTCCAATTTATAGTTATTGTTACGCATGACTGCACATTGAATAGTACAAAATATTAGCTATTCACCTGTGTGGTATATACTGAGCTAATTGCATAATCGTTGTCGGGTTGGAAATCATAAATCATAGAAGCTGAGACCGCAAGGATGGATGGGAAATCAGTTCATGACCTGCATTATTATTATTACATACAGATATATTCAATGTAATCGTAGTTTTGAAGGTATATGAGCTATTTAAAGGGGCACTGTCACGACGCGCGCATGCGTCAATTTTAATGATATGCTGAGATTTTTAATGATATGCAGAGGTCAACGAACTCGTTTGTTTACGAAGAGAAATGCGCTAGTAAATTTCAATGTTGTGTTTTGAAAGTGTTTTACCGTCAAGCTTTCGCAGAGTGCTTCCAAGTTATTCAGAATATACAACCTTTACAGCGTGTGACCTAAATATTTCATGAAATAAGTACTTATTATAGCGACTTCTGGTGAAGGAACGTCGATAAATAGCAGACAATCCGAGGTGACAACTCAGGTCTCAGATAAAGTCATATCAAACTTATGTCCTGCATCATTGAACATTTGCTCCTGTTGGGATCCAGTATCACGCGGACAACGTTTTTTGTTAATGCTTTGTTTACTAATGCACGTTTGAGGCCCGATTGATCCAGCAATTTGTTCACTATATATATGACCGCTAAATAAAGCAGATTCGTACGTGACTGGTTTATCATTTCTGAATTCATATTTTTCCTTTGACAATGTGTAAATCAGGTAGCTAAAATATAAGAGAGGATGGAAAAGCTGCATATGTTTCCTCAACGGGAAAATATATCACAAATTCGAACTAACTTATTGATCTCGTGCGTGTAAATATTGGAAATTGGCTTCAAAAAACGTCCTTTCCGAGCCATAATTTATTTGCGAATTCGCCGGCCTATGTAGCTTCTACATACAGACCGAGATACAGAGCACCAATATGATGTTCACAATTACCAAACAAAGAGTTTTAGATTTCATTTTGCCACCGCTTAATTAAGTTTAATATACATGTATTTTATATCAAAATGCGCGTAAAATTACAGAGCATTAGAATCCGGCGGTAGGTTTTTGATTGACACAATTCCCAAAGAATTCAGAGGGATTTTGTGTGCAGCGTATGTCACGCTCTCCTATATCTCTTCAGAGATTTCAGTTCGATTGACTTTGAAGAAACGGAAAATGCCACCTTCAAACCTCTTTATTTGTGCTTGAATTGCCAGCTTATTCATTCCTTACATATTCGTCTTTTATATTCCGTTGGTAGGTTTTTGATTTGTATTTTAACAATGCAGTAAAAAGCAAAAATATATCAAAATCATGCTGTTTTTCGCCTAAACAAGACTCGCCTCATCTGCATATGTGAAACAATGACCTTTTGTATAACATAAGTTTGATATGATTCACATTTCACATCGCTAAAATCCAAGTCCGTATTACTTCTTTGCTTCAAAAAAGACTAACGAAGATGTACATGTCACTACTGTATAAGGTACTCGTGTTTTCTTAAATTGAAAGAGTACAAAAGAGTGCAAAAAGAACTGCAAAATATAATTCCCGTGTGAAAAGTATAATCACTGAGTTCTCTTTGCCGTTGTGTCACTACTTCCAAACCTCGCAGAAATAAAAACTCATACAATGTGACAGTTGTTTGCAATAGCTTCAGTTCATATGAACTCGAAGGAATACATTGATATGATGTATACAACTGAGTTCTTTTTGAGAACATAATAATTCGAATGAATAAGTCAATGAACGCGTTGTCAAACATTGTTGTTGTCGTTCGGAATACTTTCCTGCCTCCTTTGGTACTCCAGAGCTGTTAAAGAGAAGTATAGCGAACTCAGAATCTGTAGTATAACCGTATTCTATCATCCCAGTAAACCAAAACTTATAAACCTGTCGCCTGAATACATTCGTTGTCAACCACTACATCCCGGCGGCCGCCATGAGAAGCCATCGCCATCGCTCTCGCCGATTAAATAAAAAGCGTATAAAATTGGACTTCAAACCAAAAATAACTACCTACAAATACGAAACAACAATCAATCTAAGTACTGAATAAGTATCATCTTCTAGAGTGCAAGGATTACAATGATATCATTCGATATATTAACACACTGAATTTGAATTTTCCTCGGGTCTCTTGAAAGCGTTGGTCAACGATTTCAAGATTGAAGCCCAGATTCGCGCATGCGTGTGTCGTGGCAGTGCCCCTTTAACTAAGATCCTACAAGTCTGGATAAAAAAGTCGATTATTTGACGGTGTTATTTGAGAGTTTTAATTTCCCAGAATTCCTTTTGGTCATAGCTTTCATGATTTTCAACCCGACAACGATTAATATGCAATTAGCTATATACTAAAACAATTATTCCCCTCAGTGTCGGTGAGTAGTGGTAGATATTTACCTCGCCGCTCGAAGTGTCGGCGCGGCTCGGTAAATATCCACCACTACTCACCTCCACTTCGGGGAATAATTGTTAAATCCATGATGAACGAGGAGCTACTCTATAGAAAAGTCATCATTAAAAAAACATGGACATATTTTAAAAAGCTTGATAACACTTTCAGCATTCTGATTGTCGATCAATACAACTTCCTTATCTGATCCTCCTATTCATTCCATATTTGGTTCAGGTATGGATCCTACATTAAGAGTTCTACTGTACGTTATGGTCTGTGTGGGTCTTTACCAGTCCTTCGCCAACTCCTGTGAAATCTACCGTTTTGAAGACGAACAAAACAAAGCATTTGAAAACCACGTCATCAAAACCATGACAACCAGCATGAAAGAACTTTGCCAGGGTGCCTGTGTACGGTTACATAAGTGTTTCTCCATCAATGTTCGACCGTCAAAGTTTCTAGGATTTGTTGAATGTGATCTGAACAACTCGAGTAAGAAAGCGAGTCCTGGGAGTCTGGTGACTAGAGCGGAATCAGAATATCACCAGATGGGGGTAAGTAGGAAAGATACCCTGCTAGCAGAGTTTCCGGTCTTTGGTCGATGTCTTTGTATTTATCTTTTGCTGTATTGGCTTTTGCTTCTGTTTCTTAATCGTCCGAGAGAAAACCCTGCCAGGATTCGCCACTTTATTCGTTGAGCATGCGTAGCGGTTTACGTCATAAGTTGCGTAGCAACGAAAATGCATAGTTGACTAACGGTAATCAGTAAAGTCTTTTTTACAATACTTTATTCCTAGATTTGTACATTCTTCTATATTGGGTCAGCAATTAATTGCAATTTAAAATAAGTCCAGAGGAGTTACAACGATAGCTAGAGGATTTGTTGGGAAACGATTGTCCACTAGTAGTAGGGTGTCAGTTTCATATGCAGTCGAACCGCCGTCATAAACTGGTAAATGATAGACATCCCATATCAGTCCTATTCAACATCCAAACACATCTCCACCTTGATTGCCAGTTCTTGATGTATTGACAACCTCTCTAATTACCTCCACGTGAAACAACAGCTTCATCGAAAATAACATTCGAATATTGGACGTATTTGTTTGGTAACGAAGGCTCAATATCAAGTAACCAGCGGCAACTCTGCGTGCGCAAACCGTGGGCTCATTTATAGCCACATGAAACATTTTTATTTTATGTGTGCACCTGTAAGAACGATAGCATGAACGGCATAGGAATGTAAAAGGTGTTAATTTTGCATTCTTCTTTCTTGTAATTTCAATGGTTCATACTCATAAATTCAATAGAAACCCAACCAAGGAATACATTTCCATTAGATAACTTTTGAGAATTTAATTCACTTTTAATCAAACTAACTTTGGTTTGATTTTAAAGAAAATTGTGTGTGAGGAAAGTTCTCAAATTTGTGAATCAAATATCCATTGTCTTCCCTCTTTTCTATTGGCTGCATAGTGCTCTCCTTCAGTTTTCACAGTAAAAATGGGCAACTGCATAGAGTTCCCTCTATTTTCACCTTGAAACTTTGATAGTTGGTATCTGAGACAGCATGCTACACATATTCAAGCAAAATCGTGTGTGAGGCGAGCTCAATGCCGCAGTCTATTGTCTTTTGCTATCGTTCTTACGCGGAATGCTACTTAAACCAGTTTCTATCATCCAAGAATTTGGAACTGAAGGCCCGGCGTTACGCATGCTCAACGAATAAAGTGGCGAATCCTGGCAGAGTTTTCTCTCGGACGATCAAGAAACCGGCTGAGAAACAAAAGCCAATACAGCAAAAGATAAATACAAAAACATCGACCAAAGAGGAAACTCTGCTAGCAGGGTATAGGAAAGAAACAAAGAACAATTAAAATAAAGGAAGGAATGTGTCAATATCGCTACAGCGAAATTGACAAAGAAAGAGAGAAAGAAAGTAAAATATATTTAATTACAGGGATTTAATTATTTTATCAGCAGGACCTCTCTGAAAACCATATTTGTGACGAGATCTTCCTGTCTAAACATTGTTATTGTTATAATTATAATAATAATAATAATAATAATAATAATAATAATAATAATAATAATTATTATTATTATTATTATTATTATTATTATTGTTGTTGAAAAATAGGTAAATATTCATGTATATTTTGTTTCTCATTTTCTTCTACAGAAAGTCGATGAGAGAAATCGTAAAAACTATATCGAAGTTATAAAGGCAGGTCAGTCAATACAGTCAATACAGTCAGTCAGTAAAAACTATATCGAAGTTATAAAGGAAGGTCAGTCAATACAGTCAATACAGTCAGTCAGTAAAAACTATATCGAAGTTATAAAGGAAGGTCAGTCAATACAAATATATACCTCATGAACATTGATCTCTAAATGCGATTTGATTGGTGTTGAACTGAACTGAACTTAATCTCTCTCAGATCTTGGTAATGACTGGTATAGCTATGGTGATGATGTTCTGAAAGTTTTCAAGGATCTTAAAACTTGGTCCGAAGCACGAACACACTGTCAGTCACTTGGTGGAGATCTTGCTTCCATCTCTTCTGAAACCCACAACGACTTTATATACGATGTGTTTCTCAAAGACATCAAAAATCAAACAAGTGAGACTAATAGTGAGACACTTTCTGTGTAATATATTTTGTTCGGTTGGGTTGGGTTCATCCAATGAGTTCCCAGTGGCTCAGTGGTTAGAACACCATACAAGTATTCCAGGAGGTCGCAGGAGGTTCAAATCCAGTGTAGAGGGTTTGCACGATCATTGGCCAGCAGCCACGTTAGGGAGTATTTTAAAGGGAGGCCTTTCCCATAATGAATTGAATTAGTTCCCATTTAAAATGATTTTATTGTTCTTGCCCCATAACATGGCTGCCGCCACCTGATCGTGCAAACACTCTCTTTTTTTTCGATAGAGTGTGTATAATGACAAATCCCATGATGTTGTTGTTTGCTCTTATAGAATGTATCAAGCTTAGATATTATTTAACCATTTTATATTTCTATACAATCACTTTTTATATTATATTATATTATATTATATTATGTTATGTTATGTTATGTTATGTTATGTTATGTTATGTTATGTTATGTTATGTTATGTTATGTTATGTTATGTTATGTTATGTTATGTTGTTATGTTATGTTATGTTATGTTATGTTATGTTATGTTATGTTATGTTATGTTATGTTATGTTATGTTATGTTATGTTATGTTATGTTTATGTTATGTTATGTTATGTTATGTTATGTTATGTTATGTTATGTTATGTTTATGTTATGTTATGTTATGTTATGTTATGTTATGTTATGTTATGTTATGTTATGTTATGTTATGTTATGTTATGTTATGTTATGTTATGTTATGTTATGTTATGTTATGTTATGTTATGTTATGTTATGTTATGTTATGTTATGTTATGTTATGTTATGTTATGTTATGTTATGTTATGTTATGTTATGTTATGTTATGTTATGTTATGTTATGTTATGTTATGTTATGTTATGTTATGTTATGTTATGTTATGTTATGTTATGTTATGTTATGTTATGTTATGTTATGTTATGTTATGTTATGTTATGTTATGTTATGTTATGTTATGTTATGTTATGTTATGTTATGTTATGTTATGTTATGTTATGTTATGTTATGTTATGTTATGTTATGTTATGTTATGTTATGTTATGTTATGTTATGTTATGTTATGTTATGTTATGTTATGTTATGTTATGTTATGTTATGTTATGTTATGTTATGTTATGTTATGTTATATGTTATGTTATGTTATGTTATGTTATGTTATGTTATGTTATGTTGTTATGTTATGTTATGTTATGTTATGTTATGTTATGTTATGTTATGTTATGTTATGTTATGTTATGTTATGTTATGTTATGTTATGTTATGTTATGTTATGTTATGTTATGTTATGTTATGTTATGTTATGTTATGTTATGTTATGTTATGTTATGTTATGTTATGTTATGTTATGTTATGTTATGTTATGTTATGTTATGTTATGTTATGTTATGTTATGTTATGTTATGTTATGTTATGTTATGTTATGTTATGTTATGTTATGTTATGTTATGTTATGTTATGTTATGTTATGTTATGTTATGTTATGTTATGTTATGTTATGTTTATGTTATGTTATGTTATGTTTATGTTATGTTATGTTATGTTATGTTATGTTATGTTATGTTATGTTATGTTATGTTATGTTATGTTATGTTATGTTATGTTATGTTATGTTATGTTATGTTATGTTATGTTATGTTATGTTATGTTATGTTATGTTATGTTATGTTATGTTGTTATGTTATGTTATGTTATGTTATGTTATGTTATGTTATGTTATGTTATGTTATGTTATGTTATGTTATGTTATGTTATGTTATGTTATGTTATGTTATGTTATGTTATGTTATGTTATGTTATGTTATGTTATGTTATGTTATGTTATGTTATGTTATGTTATGTTATGTTATGTTATGTTATGTTATTATGTTATGTTATGTTATGTTATGTTATGTTATGTTATGTTATGTTATGTTATGTTATGTTATGTTATATTATATTATATTATATTATATTATATTACAGCCTTTTGCAAAAATTCTGTCGCGACCAAGTATATCAGTATATCACTATATACCCGAAGATTTATACTATCAAATGAATGTGAAAATAACGTTTGTGTGTAGATTGTATCGTATTCATGACTCTCCAATCCACGCTTGTACAGTCAACCATCTTGAAATGCGTGTACGGGTAGCGTTCGGGCATGCGGGACTCACACGGGTATATAGTGATATACTGATATACTGATATACTTATATAATTGGTCGCGACAGAATTTTTGCAAAAGGCTGTATATTATATTATATTATATTATATTCTTTGTAACTGAAAAACCCATATTGGGAGGTACAATAAACGATGTATGTGTGTATGTGTGTATGTATGTGTGTGTGGATGGATGATGTTGTTGTTTGCTCTGATAGGATGGATGATGTTGTTGTTTTATCTGATAGGATGAATGATGATGTTGTTTGCTCTGATAGGATGAATGATGTCTTGTTTACTCTGATAGGATGAATTATGTGTTGTTTGCTCTGATAGGATGAATGATGTTGTTGTTTGCTCTGATAGGATGAATAATGACGTTGTTTGCTCTGATAGGATGAATGTTGTTGTTGTTTGCTCTGATAGGATGAATGATGGTGTTGTTTGCTCTGATACGATGAATGATGTTGTTGTTTGCTCTGATAGGATGAATGATGTTGTTGTTTGCTCTGATAGGATGAATGATGTTGTTGTTTGCTCTGATAGGATGAATGATGTTGTTGTTTGCTCTGGTAGGATGAATGATGTTGTTGTTTGCTCTGATAGGATGAATGATGTTGTTGTTTGCTCTGGTAGGATGAATGATGTTGTTGTTTGCTCTGATAGGATGAATGATGTTGTTGTTTGCTCTGATAGGATGAATGATGGTGTTGTTGTTTGCTCTGATAGGATGAATGATGTTGTTGTTTGCTCTGATAGGATGAATGATGTTGTTGTTTGCTCTGATAGAATGAATGATGATGTTGTTTGCTCTGATAGGATGAATGATGTTGTTGTTTGCTCTGGTAGGATGAATGATGTTGTTGATTGCTCTGATAGGATGAATGATGTTGTTGTTTGCTCTGATAGGATGAATGATGTTGTTGTTTGCTCTGGTAGGATGAATGATGTTGTTGTTTGCTCTGATAGGATGAATGATGTTGTTGTTTGCTCTGGTAGGATGAATGATGTTGTTGTTTGCTCTGATAGGATGAATGATGGTGTTGTTTGCTCTGATACGATGAATTGTGTTGTTGTTTGCTCTGATAGGATGAATGATGTTGTTGTTTGCTCTGATAGGATGAACGATGTGTTGTTTGCTCTAATAGGATGAATGATGTTGTTGTTTGCTGTGATAGGATGATTTATGTTGTTGTTTGCTCTGATAGGATGAATGATGTTCTTGTTTACTCTGATAGGATGAATGATGTTGTTGTTTGCTCTGATAGGATGAATGATGGTGTTGTTTGCTCTGATAGGATGAATGATGTTGTTATTTGCTCTGATATAGGATGAATGATGTTGTTGTTTGCTCTGATAGGATGAATGGTGTTGTTGTTTGCTCTGATAGGATGAATGATGTTGTTATTTGCTCTGATAGGATGAATGATGTTGTTGTTTGCTCTGATAGGATGAATGATGTTGCTGTTTGCTCTGATCGGATGAATGATGTTGTTGTTTGCTCTGATAGGATGAATGATGTTGTTGTTTGCTCTGATAGGATGAATGATGGTCTTGTTTGCTCTGATAGGATGAATGATGTTGTTATTTGCTTTGATAGGATGAATGATGGTGTTGTTTGCTCTGATAGGATGAATGATGTTGTTGTTGCTCTGATAGGATGAATGATGGTGTTGTTTGCTCTGATAGGATGAATGATGTTGTTGTTTGCTCTGATAGGATGAATGATGTTGCTGTTTGCTCTGATCGGATGAATGATGTTGTTGTTTGCTCTGATAGGATGAATGATGTTGTTGTTTGCTCTGATAGGATGAATGATGTTGTTATTTGCTTTGATAGGATGAATGATGGTGTTGTTTGCTCTGATAGGATGAATGATGTTGTTGTTTGCTCTGATAGGATGAATGATGTTGTTGTTTGCTCTGATAGGATGAATGATGGTCTTGTTTGCTCTGATAGGATGAATGATGTTGTTATTTGCTTTGATAGGATGAATGATGGTGTTGTTTGCTCTGATAGGATGAATGATGTTGTTATTTGCTTGAATAGGATGAATGATGGTGTTGTTTGCTCTGATAGGATGAATGATGTTGTTGTTTGCTCTGATAGTATGAATGATGTTGTTGTTTTCTCTAATAGGATGAATAATGTTGTTGTTGCTCTGATAGGATGAATGATGTTGTTGTTTGCTCTGATAGGATGAATGATGCTGTTATTGCTTCTGATTTTTTAAGAACCGACAGTTCAAGCGACTTCTCAATGGAAACTACATAAACCCGATCCGAAAATTGAGTAAGTCACATAGGGAAATTTATATATATAACTGTGTGAAGAGGTCTTTGGGGGAGAAGACGATCACAAATAAGAGTTTCCTCACGAAGCTACTACTTAATAAAATACGCTTCAACTGCAGTGGGTACAAACAACTTTTAGTATGTTCTTCTTTCAAGGTCAGTTTACATTGTTCTCTGTGGATTCTACAGTGCAAGGGGTTTTATAGTGACCGCTTGCATACTAATTTAGCTACGTAATCTAATGTGCACGTGCCGTCATCCTAGACTGAATACTATTGGTTGCTAAGATGTAATAAGCTTGTACTTTGCTGTACACATTAGAGTATAAGACGTAAAATTACTACTAAAGTTATCGAGTAGATTACTTGGATACTTAAGTAATTAAATAGATAAGCTTACGAGGCACGCGACCATGTAAGAGTATTCCAACAAAGTCGCTGCTTGTTGCAGTTTTACGAGTTTGAATCATACGATGACGCAGTAGAATAATATTCATCCAGAGAAAGGAGTTAGCAGTATTTGTAAACAACTTTGTTATCACGAAACTAATCCAGGTGTTTACGAGTGACTATTAAATCCTTTAATCCTTAGTCAATAAAAGAAGGTCAACTAACAAAAGAAATATATTTGTTTACGTTATAAATACGTGTACATTGTACAAAAGGAGTGTGTCAGTACATATGTACCGCTTACTGGCCGTATTGTACTTCAATGGGCAAGTTGCTTAGTAACGTAAAGTTAATTAAATGGTTTAAACTAATTAAGTCATAAACCAATTGAAGATTAAGTGGACTGCACTTTTGCTCCATAACACTACTAACTACCAGTACTACAAAAAGAGAAAAATCTCAGAGGCTTTGTTTATTAAACAAATAAAGCCAAGCCTGAACGAACAGGGACAGTCACTTCCTCTTTACTTATTCAACTAACCTTGTAAATGTATTAGCATTCACTTTATTCTCGCAGTAGATGGCTACAGATGGTAGCCGAAATATTCGATCGAATAAAATGATTTATCTTCTCGTTATTACATTCATCATATTGTAAGTACTAGGTACTATATCCAAATGGAGCCAAGAGCTACTGTTATGTGAATATGTTTGTCTGAGCTTAACAGTAGCTCTTGGCTCCATTTTGATGTAGTACCTACTTACATTATTACCATGCTACTGAAGGACAACTTCCTCCGTATAAATATATATATTAAGGTACAAAATAATTGTTCCTATCAATATATTGACACCGTGCAAGACAACCCATCGATCAGATTTGCTACAAATAATATAGAACTGTGCCTTCCAAAAACCTGATTGTCGAAAGAGCAAGAATTACCGCCGATTCTGATGAAACGCGACCACCTACCTAAACGTTGAGGATTGAGTTTGTATATTGCTTAGAATAACTTTCATATTGGCTTAGTCTTGAAGGAAATGGATAATAATGGCTTTCTCCACAGGTAACTCCATCATATTGGGATTCCTGATTTCCCTATCCTCCTTTCCCGACCTCCTTTAACACGACCACAGCAGCCATGCTGTAAATCTATCGTCTTTAATTAAATGCTATATTATTATTATTATTATTATTATTATTATTATTATTATTATTATTATTATTATTATTATTATTATTATTATTATTATTATTATTATTATTATTATTATTATTATTATTATTATTATTATTATTATTATTATTATTATTATTATTATTATTATTATTATTATTATTATTATTATTATTATTATTATTATTATTATTATGTCTAAAATCACTGAAACTCTGTTCATTTATTTTATCCTACTTTTATATATTTTATTTTATTTCTGACCATTTATTTATGTCCATCGGTTTATTGTTTTATATCCTATTTTTCTACCTATATTTCGTTTTATTTATTTTTTATTTTTACTCTTTTCCTTTTTACATTTTTTTTCCCCACCCTCTATCAGGCATATATAAAGACAATCACTGACCACCCTAACCTCGCTCCCCTCTTTGCCACAGTCTGTCATCCTCCCCTCCCCTGTCTATACAAAAGATTTGTATTTTTACTTTACTTACATACTTTTCATTCCCTTTCTTCATTCATTCATTATCTTTTATTTTAATTTCCTGTACCCTTTATTTTATTTATATCTACCCACATTTCATTTCATTTTTTACTTTCTATTTTTCATTCTTTTTTATCTTTCACATACAGCCACTGTTCTCTCAATATTCTTTCCATATGTATGGGTTAAATTGCATTTGCCTTTTATTAAAAAGAGTTTAGGAAAGAAGTTAAGGAGCTGCCTGCCAAGGAAGCTAGGTAAATAATGACACAATAAATTGAATTATTGAGCGAAAACTATTCACACTTCGATTATTCACATGTCATTGACGTCCACCTAATGCAAAGTACAAACCATCAAATCGTGCAAAGTCTAGGTGGTCGCGTTTCATTGGAATCGGAGGTAAATCGACGTGTCTTCTGTGAATAAACCATATGTGATCGAAGGAAACCTTTGGTAGCGAGGATCAGCGAAATCACCATCGAGCATAAAATCAGATCACAATTTCGAACCCTTTGATAAAACAACTCCCGCAAAGGTCTCAACCTTCGGACATGGGAATAAAGAGCATGCGCCGTATAACCCAATTTTCCGTTTACCGTATGTGCAGAGAGCATGCGCTGTAGTGACCAATTGTGCATGGAAGGGGGTGGGGCCACTTGAAATTTTAAAGAAAGTGATACAGATAAAGTCAGAAGTACATGATTAACTTCTGTTAAAGTGCATGCTCAAGTATAGAGGTTTAACTGTGCTACAAATCCAAAGGCTCTGGGCACATGATCGACTCAATCGAACACAGTATTTTGTAGTATAGCTCTTTATTATGTTCATGATTAATACAGTTGTTATGGAGCAAAAGTGCAGTCCACTTAATCTTCAATTGGTTTATGACTTAATTAGTTTAAACCATTTAATTAACTTTACGTTACTAAGCAACTTGCCCATTGAAGTACAATACGGCCAGTAAGCGGTACATATGTACTGGCACACTCTTTTTGTACAATGTACACGTATTTATAACGTAAACAACTCTATTTCTTTTGTTAGTTGACCTTCTTTTATTGACTAAGGATTAAAGGATTTAATAGTCACTCGTAAACACCTGGATTAGTTTCGTGATAACAAAGTTGTTTATGAATACTGCTAACTCCTTTCTCTGGATGAATATTATTCTACTGCGTCATCGCATGATTCAAACTCGTAAAACTGCAACAAGCAGCGACTTTGTTGGAATACTCTTACATGGTCGCGTGCCTCGTAAGCTTATCTATTTAATTACTTAAGTATCCAAGTAATCTACTCGATAACTTTAGTAGTAATTTTACGTCTTATACTCAAATGTGTACAGCAAAGTACAAGCTTATTACATCTTAGCAACCAATAGTATTCTAGGATGACGGCACGTGCACATTAGATTACGTAGCTAAATTAGTATGCAAGCGGTCACTATAAAACCCCTTGCACTGTAGAATCCACAGAAAACAATGTAAAACCTTGAAAGAAGAACTACTAAAAGTTGTTTGTACCCACTGCAGTTGAAGCGTATTTTATTAAGTACTAGCTTTGTGAGAAAGCTCCTACGTGTGACTGTCTTCTCCCCCAAAGACCTCTTCACAGTAGCAGACACGTGAAAATTGTCTTTGGAAACAGGCGCGTGCCCGCTGCTAGTACTATGTCTTAGAAGGGCGGATTTTTTTGTCTTTAATACTGTGTTCGTTTATTGTTGTTTGTAATCTCCTAGCTGCTTCACCAACGTAGTACGTATCGGGACATGTAGCTTGATACACCAAGTTGTGTCTATGTTCGGACGATGCTTGATCCTTGATTTATCTTCTCGTAATCACATTCATCATTAAGTTGTATGCCCAGAGATATACTATTACTTACAATATATATTTATAGTTATGAAATCCGAGGACTAGGGTCACTTTTTTATGCATTTGGAAAACATATCAAACTTATGTCCTGCATCATTGAACATTTGCTCCTGTTGGGATCCAGTATCACGCGGACAACGTTTTTTGTTAATGCTTTGTTTATTAATGCACGTTTGAGGCCCGATTGATCCAGCAATTTGTTCACTATATATATGACCGCTAAATAAAGCAGATTCGTACGTGACTGGTTTATCATTTCTGAATTCATATTTTTCCTTTGACAATGTGTAAATCAGGTAGCTAAAATATAAGAGAGGATGGAAAAGCTGCATATGTTTCCTCAACGGGAAAATATATCACAAATTCGAACTAACTTATTGATCTCGTGCGTGTAAATATTGGAAATTGGCTTCAAAAAACGTCCTTTCCGAGCCATAATTTATTTGCGAATTCGCCGGCCTATGTAGCTTCTACATACAGACCGAGATACAGAGCACCAATATGATGTTCACAATTACCAAACAAAGAGTTTTAGATTTCATTTTGCCACCGCTTAATTAAGTTTAATATACATGTATTTTATATCAAAATGCGCGTAAAATTACAGAGCATTAGAATCCGGCGGTAGGTTTTTGATTGACACAATTCCCAAAGAATTCAGAGGGATTTTGTGTGCAGCGTATGTCACGCTCTCCTATATCTCTTCAGATATTTCAGTTCGATTGACTTTGAAGAAACGGAAAATGCCACCTTCAAACCTCTTTATTTGTGCTTGAATTGCCAGCTTATTCATTCCTTACATATTCGTCTTTTATATTCCGTTGGTAGGTTTTTGATTTGTATTTTAACAATGCAGTAAAAAGCAAAAATGTATCAAAATCATGCTGTTTTTCGCCTAAACAAGACTCGCCTCATCTGCATATGTGAAACAATGACCTTTTGTATAACATAAGTTTGATATGTAGCGTAGCTAGAGTGATATTTTCAAAATACTTTTCGGCGGTGTTCACAAGCTAACAATTCGCACGACGGATCAAAACGAGCAGCATGTATACAAACTGTCAGTGAAAAATTATGGAAAACTGAAGAAAATAAATTTTGCCAAAAAAAAAACAAGAAAGTTTTGGAAAAAAAAAAGTTGAGACATTTTGCGAAAAAAAGTGACCCTTCTCGGATTTCTTGTGTTTTAACATCGGCAGATTGATTTTAATATCATTGAAAAGTAAATTTTGTCCTGATCATGATCAGTTGCAAAATTTACGGCTCGCTCGAGTCAACCCTAGAACTAGGGTCTTGTTAATAATTAAAATTATTAACTCCCAAGTTCACAAGTCTTTCTTGTTTCAATCAGACTCACTGTTGAATCTGGCACAATCAAGTATGACATCATTGATGGACGCCGTGGTCTGTACTTCAGTGGTGGTCGTGCATATGCCAATGTGCCTGCAGTACCCCTAACCTCCATAGGATTCACAATGACATTATGGGTCCGCCTCAGTGATAAACCGTTGGCTGATTACGTTGGGATCTTCAGTGACACAAGTCCGGTTCGGTCTTTTACTTTGTGGCTTATAAAGTCAAAGAAGAAAATTAGATTTAACTTGATCACAAAGTCTGGTACATCGTTTTTGATCACAAATAAAATTGGGTAGGTTAATAGATAGATGAAAACTTTGATATAAACTGACTTCATGATCAAGAGGCCATTATATGCCAATAGGTCGTTCCAAGACCGAACTGCATTATGGTAACACTTTGAATGGCATGTATGCCAGGAACATTTTATAATATTCGGTCAAAATTTATCTTGGCATGTTTAAATGAGGGTTTATCATGTAATTTCAAAACTCATTGGACAAAAAAATGATTATCATAGCTGGAAAGAGCTCGTTGAAATTAGTAAAAATGTGAAGTTTGGAAAAGATCGCTTCACAAATTGCGAATTAAGATATGAATTTTCAAAAATCGAAATTTTATATGAAAACCTTTGGAAATTTACGCTGGTAGGCAACTCTTGCCTCCAACAAAGGTTTTCGTACAAAATTTCGATATTTGAAAATTCATATCTTCGCAATTTGTGAAGCGATCTTTTCCAAACTTCATATTTTTACTAATTTCATCGAGCTCTTTCCAGCTATGATAATCATTTTTTTGTCTTATGTCTGCTATACATTTTGAAATTACGTGATAAACCCTCGTTGAAATACAGGGTCTTTTTGTCAATCTCAGGCAGTTACCATAATGCAGTTCGGTCTTGGGACGTCGTATAGCCTATTGCCTATGGTTTGATGTCGTAGACAACCTTTTTATAAATAGTTACCAAAAAAAATAGATGTGTGTCCCCATGCTAATCCGCACTGTGGCTATTTTTAGCCTATGTTTCTATTTTTAGCCTCGCACGGTGATTGGCTGCTCGACAAAATTGTTTCTTCTTGCCAGCTTCCCTTCGCAAAGGCGAAGTCCCGTAATGAAATGACTGTACTGTTTGTTTTGTGGACGAAATATCCAAATTTAGAGTTGCAAACAAAGGAATTATATTGGTTGGTGAGGGAAAAACTTCGAAATGGGTCTTTCTTGAAAGCAAAAACAGCGAGGACGGCCAGGGAGATTTTAGCGAAGACGAAGTGACGAAGTGAGTTCAGAAGAGAGTTTTTCCAGTGAAACAAGCGACAATGATATAGATAGTCCTAATAGCGATGGAGAATTTCAAATTAACGACGTAAGAAGACTGAAAAGAGGAAAACTCAAAGGACCTGCAACGCAAAGAAGTCGACAAACACAAAGGTCAACAATGTGGCATGAACAAGGAAAAGGCTAAAATCTGTACATTCCCAGGAGGATGTGGAGGAACTCTGTTTTGACTTTTGTAGTATTGCAGTCTCAATTAGTTTGTATCACGATTGTGCAATAATTCGAAAGAAAAACTAATAAAATAACAAGGAAATCATTCTTCCATCCTGATGAGAACCCTGGCGGGTTGAAAGTTCTTGATACCGATACCAATACAAACTGACTGCTCCAAGTTGTTGTGAAAATTTATAAATTCAAGATATGAAATCATTCTGATTTGGTTCAAATTCTCACCACCTCGCGCGTTGCCGTTTTTGCTGCAAAAAGATTTAGGTATCAGGGGACCTTCGTGGCCGTTCTTCACAGAAACCTCAATAGCGCGCCAATGGTCGTTAAAAAGTATTAAAAAGTATACATTTTTAAAAAGCTGAATAAACATATAATCCTGTTCAGTAAAAACCTTTTTAATTTCTTCAGCTATTTTTTTATTATTGCGATTTTTACGAAAATTGACTGTACCTCACGTCTGAAGTTCCAAGTCCCTCGGGATTATAAACCATTCTTTAAACGGAAAGTAGCAGCTTAAAGACCACATGTTGCTCTTCAAAACGGTGTCTGAGTTTTTTTCCTGTTTTATTTACTTCCGAAAATATAAATCGCATAATAAAAAACGGCTGAAGAAATTAAAAAGGTTTTACTGAACATGATTCTATGTTTATTCAGCTTTTTAAAAATGTATACTTTTTAATAGGTCACGAAGGTCCCCTGATACCTTAGGTTAAAAAAAGTTAATTTAATGACAGTTTAAACAAGTTAACATTATAGTGATTATAAAGAACTATTAACAAGCTTCCTCTTTCATGTCATGACAAGCATTTCAGTCATCTCTTATTTTGGCAGAAAACTGGAATGAAAACAAATCCAACTACCAAAGCCGCTTAGCGTCGCTTATCGTACGGATTCGCCGATTCGGATCGTGAATCGATTCAGAAAAATTATGATTTTGTGAAAATCCAACGATATGTTTTAAACTCTCAATCTTCTGTATATAGCTAATTGCATAATGGTTGTCGGGTTGAAAATCATAAATCCTAGAAGCTGAGACCGCAAGGATGAATGGGAAATCAGTTCATGAGCCACCGTTACATGCAGATATATTCAATGTTCTCGTAGTTTTGAAGGTATATGAGCTATTTAATTAAGATCCTACAAGTATGGATAAAAAGGTTGATGATTTGATAGCGTTATTTGAGAGATTTAATTTCCCAGAATTTCTTGCAATTGTGGTCATAGCTTTCATGATTTTCGACCCGACAATGATTATGCAATTAGCTATATACAAAGGCAAATGTTACTGCAATATGTCAGTCGAACAAGTCCAATGCATGTCCGCGGAAAATAGCTCGATCAAAAGACAAAAAGTACAACGGCAAAGAACAATTTTCACGTGCACTCTGTAAATTCATTCAACTTCATTCAAATTTCAATGTTATTCTGCAATAAACAAACGACTAAATACTGATTATAATAACTGTTTTATTTTCTTAAACTGATGTTAAGGTTTTCATCATATGCCTTATTGCCGGTAATTCACAGCATCAAGTTTTATCAAGAAACTAGAGTTATTTTGTGAACAAGACTCAAGCATTCGTTCAGTGGAGACGCCGAAATCCAGCCAATCGCCGTACGAGGCTAAAAATAGAAACACAGTCTAGATCTAAAAATAGCCTCAGCGCAGATTATTATGGGGACATAGGGTTATACGTGACGTTATACGTAAGATCGACTCTCTTACATAATGGTCTCTTGTTGACTTTGTGTTTTTTGGTATAACTGGTTTTGCACGTGCAAGACCTTGAACATAATTAGTGGATTGATTTGAACACAATTTCGATTCTGAAAGTGATGGACGATATTACTGTGTGTCTACTCTAATCCTAGTCACTTGAAGTTCATCAACCAATCAGATAACGAATTGAAAACAATGGGATTCGAGTATTTAATTTGATTCTTCACACTGTGTACGTTGTATTGCTTGATTTCATTAGACGTCACTTCCGGTCTCGTGAGGAATTTTTATCAGCTGAATTGCACCTTTTCAATAGAATACTCTCTGCTTGATAGCATATGGAGGGCAGTGTTTGCCCGTCATTTGAAGCAAATAATGAGATTCAAGGAGTTTTAACAGCTGATTGAAAGCAAGCAATTGGTACCCGGTATTTTACTTGATTGGCGTCCTGGAAGTAGTAGAATATTCTGTCCTGGGTATTGTTATTCATGAGATGTTAATGAGGTATGGACAATCAATCTGGCCTGGGACAAGCCTAAGCCAGACTGAATATTGAATAACGTAGTACCCGACTTACTCGGTGCTAGGGTGGGTGGGTGGTTCGCCAACCGTCCTTCGTCTCGGACCAAGTGAATTGAAAGGAGAGCGTGCTTTGTGTTTTCCTTTATATACTCATCTGCATATATTAACTAATCCCCAGGGATCATATTTACAGTTCAAATGGACTGTGAATAGTTCGCAAGTGATTTTCCATGACGTCATGGGCAGTTGGTGCACGCTCGATTCGCCAATCAGAGCGCGCGCCTTTTTTATATCATAGCTATGTTATTAAATTACTAAATTATTATTTAATTATGTCAGTGTTTTCGATTGTAACTAGTATTGTTCTGTAAATATTGTAATCAGTAGTTATTGTATCTAGTGGGCCAAATTGGAAACCAGTATTGTTGTATTGCTGTATTTGTAAACCCACTCAAAATCAAGATGATGATGATGATGATGATGATGATGATGATGATGATGATGATGATGATGATGATGATGATGATGATGTTATAATGTTTATTTTCTTTCAGCGTTGAATACAAAGTGTGGACTCACATTGCAATAAGTTGGACCACTGCACCATCAAAAACAGAGTTGAAAGTTTTTGTAAACGGCGAATTGAAGTCAAGTGTCCTCAACAATGATGCTGTCTACGATGGATCTATGACCCTGAACAAGACACACTATCAGCTTGGAATGGACAAGAAAATATTTGCCGATCCAACCAAGATACGATCCTTCAAGGGATACATCAGTGACGTAGTGATGTACAACAGGACTCTGAGTGCAGATGAAATCAAAGAAAATATGGCGCTGAGTGAGTACGTTGATGCTTTGTTGTTGGTGTGGATGATCACACAGCGAGGTCCAACTATAGGGAGAATAGGCAATAATCATTTTTACGCTTGCATCAATGTTGTCCCATTTCAAAGCTCGTGAGACTAGCAGGTTTTGTTCAAAGTATTGCCATACCAATGTCGATGGGGGAACTCGCATATACAATTGGTGGGGATGCTCGTCGTAACTTCTAGAGGTTAACATCACATACTATGGTGTGTAGACCTAAAACGACCACCGATAGAGTTATGTACATGTCGCTAACTTTTAGGGAACTTTCCAGTACATTAAAGTATCTGAAGTATGACATACTAGTCAGGAGACTAATTTCCATTTAGTATTGGTACCTTTAGAGATTACAATATTTGTCATCACACCCACCAGGTCGAATTTCTGGAACATTTTAAGGGGCCAGTTATTTTCAAACTTCTTGACCATCATCCCCACTAGTACTGCTGTTTATAGCGGAGTCCTCATGCACCGATGTATGTATTTGTTCATGCGTTAACAAGACGGACAATAAGACGTAGTTATACTTATAGGAATCGGGTTCTGAAATGGTAACATTGATGTATGCGAAAGAGGTCTACTGATAGGGACGATTATACTTTCCTTTCTCTATAACATTAACTCTGTGACGAATTCACAAGAGTAATGGTGCTGGTGCTGGTGCTGGTGCTGGTGCTGGTGCTGGTGCTGGTGCTGGTGCTGGTGCTGGTGCTGGTGCTGGTGCTGGTGCTGGTGCTGGTGCTGGTGCTGGTGCTGGTGCTGGTGCTGGTGCTGGTGCTGGTGCTGGTGCTGGTGCTGGTGCTGGTGCTGGTGCTGGTGCTGGTGCTGGTGCTGGTGCTGGTGCTGGTGCTGGTGCTGGTGCTGGTGCTGGTGCTGGTGCTGGTGCTGGTGCTGGTGCTGGTGCTGGTGCTGGTGCTGGTGCTGGTGCTGGTGCTGGTGCTGGTGCTGGTGCTGGTGCGGATGCGGGTGCTGGTGCTGGTTTTAGTTTTGTTATAAAAGTAAACTGTTCAAACACAGTAATGTCCAACAGACGTATCTGTTTGTGTTGCAGCTACATACGACATCTCTATCGCATGGATTGGAATGAATCGTACTGTCAGCAGCTCGTTCTCTTGGTCTGATGGTACTTCTACGAACGGCTATACATCTTCAATGATGTCCCGTTATCTCACTCCATTGCTCACCAATCAGAATTGTGTGGCAGCAGGGGATGAGGGGATATGGTTTGCTAAACGATGTGACGACAAAAAGCCTTTCATCTGCTCCAAACCTCTACCATGATGACCAACAATCTTGGTCGATGGCGGTCGTTTTGGACATTATTCGTCCAGTACGTGCGCGCGTCGTCCGTGTTGACAGAAACGTCTGCTGCATTTTTAGCTTGAAAGCTTTGTTTCAGGCACAGACGACGGGATCTGATCATTTCTTAAACCATTGATTAAACTATTTATACATTTTTTGCACTAACTTTTTGTACTCAAGAGAAAATACAAACAAACTCGATTTCATTCATAGCGATTCGAACGACGTTCCTAAGCAACAGTAATGAAGTAATGAGGGTAAAAATGGGGAACTCTCTATTTAAATTGATCCATAGACCGAATGCAATAATGGCGGAATAATTTGCATAAACTGAGAAAAAATATGAATTTAATAAATATAATATCATTTTTTGAAAGACCATACATAGTCTAGTAATACATCAAAAGTTTAAGCCCATCAATTTAAATGAAACCTTCGTAAAGTTATAACCATTTGAATTCTAGCAATTGCATGGAAACGAGGCTAGACGTCAGTCCAAAACTCAATTTCCCATACAAATCTTTGTGATTTCAATTCGCTATAACTTTTTACATTTGTGTAGAATCGCTCTAAAATCTCGTAGGTTTCTTTTTGTTATTATACTCTTTGAAACGATGGCTGCATCATATCACTAAGTTCACAATTAATGAGATTTACTGATTCCGCCATTATTGCATTCGGTCTATTGGCGATTTTTCTAGCTCCAATTCGAGTATTTAGGAATCGTTCAAATTTGGCATGACTTCACATGCGATCAGGGCTCAAATATTAATTAAATCGAACAGAACTAAAACCTGACGGAAGGATTCCGCAGAAGGACCGAGCATTTTCTGAATCTATGCAATTTTTTTAATATATCGGCACTAAGCTTAATTATCAGTTAAAGTATTCACGTCACCATTATAAACTGGTTTCGTTTAATTTCTTTCTTATTACAGTAATAGTAATAATTGGTTCTTATATACCGCATTTCATATTGTCTCAGTGCGCAATTATAACCGATGGAGGACTTTTCGGGCTGCATATGAAAGGTGGCCATAGCAGCTGAGCAGCTTACAATCATGAGGAATGTTTTGCCTCCAATTTTGAAGTAGGCTGTTGAACCGGGTAATTATCCCCTATTTGTCTCATTGAACTGTTTCTATTGTCTTAACTTTGTCTATTGTATTAAACGGTCGTCACTTTGTAAATTATGCTAGTCATTAAAATGAGATCAGAAATGACGTGTGTCAGTAAAACTTGACATGTTTTAAATAACTAAAGGTAACATATAGATTCGGTTTACTCAGTTGGGTGAGTACCAGTCTGTTTGCGGGACCAACACTTAACTCAGGGTCTGAAAATAATTGAAGAAAAGGTGCTTTGTTTCTATCAGCAAATTGTTAGACGGACCTTCGCATGGCTCGAATTACCACGTAAAATGGCCCTCTCGTCCGGCTCTCCACACTACACTCACTAACCTGAACTATAGGGACATAAAAGAACCATTGAGGACGTAACAAACCCTGGCCGTGACCACCCACTAACACACACTACACTCACTAACCTGAACTATAGGGACATAAAAGAACCACTGAGGATGTAACAAACCCTGGCCGTGACCACCCACTAACACACACTACACTCACTAACCTGAACTATAGGGACATAAAAGAACCACTGAGGACGTAACAAACCCTGGCCGTGACCACCCACTAACACACACTACACTCACTAACCTGGACTGTAGGGACATAAAAGAACCACTGAGGACGTAACAAACCCTGGCCGTGACCACCCACTAACACACACTACACTCACTAACCTGAACTATAGGGACATAAAAGAACCAGTGACGACTGTTAGTGACAGGATCAAAACGACTAACACACGCTAACTTACTAACTTATCTCATGATTGCAAAAGTGCAAAAGTGCAAAAGTGCAAAAGTCTAACTGACTTTAACAAATTTAGGTCTCAATCACAGACTCCAACAAGCGAGCCGATTTCCACCTGTGGTGTGTACCGACAAGCCCAAATCTGCACAATACCATATAAATTAAAACCTTCTACACTAGCTGTTTCTTAGTAAATGTATACGGTAACAAAATGAACCTGTTCAAAATATTATCCCGTGACTAGTTACTAATCACTACGTTGCTGGTTTTAGTAACACCTCGGCTTATTTCATTATTAGCAACTTTGAACACGAATCTAAAGCTTTTTTTTCTGCTACTTTTTACAGTGTTATCAAAGGAATTCCATCCTTTGTCCTCAACTTTTTGTTATAGGAATCCATACCTTTTGTACGAAAACCTCGTCAATAATGCATAATATTAATGCAGACACTTACGAATGGTGCCAATGTTGATAGTTTTGGAACAGGCGATGTTGTCGAATATTGTGCCGAGTACGAACATTATGATGTTGTTATTTCATCTGAGTTTTTAAAAACAGACAGTTCAAGCGACTTCTCATTGGAAACTACATCAACCTGATCCGAAAAAAAAGTTAGTAAAATTAAACAGTAGGGTAATTAATATAACCGTAATCTAGCTTACCTATACCAACATTTGATCAGCTGCAACTCCCGTTCCAGAGCTAGCTTTTCATACAGTCTTCTAGACATTTATGTTAAATATGTGCAACTCAAACAAAAGAGAAAAATTGCAAGATACATGCAATCAACCATCGTGTAAAGCAAGGACACTAGCTTTAGAAAGTGGGGATAATGTACCTATTTTTTTTAATGTGGGTTACTTTTTGGTCGCCTTAGAATGCTTCAATGGCTTAAGATGGCATGCTCCTGTTTCCGATGGATCTCATTTTAAAACGTTAACCGATTTCGGATATTTTAATGAGGTACTCTTAATTTTCATAAAAAGCACAATTTTAGTGTGACAAAGACAACATTCGTTGAGTTACAATCGATTTTGAAACAACTTCCATTTTCAGAGAACATGCTTATATTTTCCAAAATCCAAGATGGATTTTCTTCAAATTACCTCAAACAAGTATACAAGTGTGAAGGATTACTGGTGCCAAGTTTCAAGAAAATCCGCACCGTGCACTAAAGTTGCGAGTGATTATGAAGATTTCAGATGATAGTTTCAAATTTACTAACTTATTTTAAAATTTGTACATCAGCGCTGACAATGTGTGCTACTATAGTATTTTGTACTAAAATTTAGCAGTCGCTTGTGGAACGTTTGCAGTCGCTTGTGGAGCATTTTCCAACGTGCGGATTTTCTTGAAACTTTGCACCAGTAATCCTTCACAATTGTACACTTGTTTGAGGTATTTGAAGAAATATATATACGGTTTCAGCAGGCGGAGATGAAAGGACAATGTACGGAACAAAATAAGCAAAAAAAAATATTATTCGTTTTGATTCGAAATTAAAACACAGTTATATAGGTTTTCTTCGCCATTTCGTAAGCCTACTAGATACAGGGTGCGATAAGTTGTTTTTTTAAGTTTAGATGGATATCATGAGAAAATCAGAGGATAAATACAAATTTCACGACGTCATTTATACTCAATCACAATAATGTCAACGATGGCACATAAACTTGAGAGATTTTAGAAGTAATTTATCAAACATGAGAAATTACTGAAAGAGTTCTTCTTCCGCCGATTTCAGAACATCGAGAAGTGGTTTGAAAGGCGAGAAGCAGCTTCTCTATTCATGAATAATTCTTGGAGAAATTCAAAGTTAAAGTTGAACAAATTGTATCATAACACTGAGAAGACGCTCTACAATCGAATCGAATCAAATCAAATCAAATCAAATCAAATCAAAAGACTTGAATCCGAGCTGTTTTGAAGAAGACTGACTGTAGGTCAAGCTAGTTGTAGAAAGGTCTGTAACGCGAGGTGTAGCCGATCAAACATTGGTAGGTGCATGGGTGTCAAATCAGTTTCATGAAAACAACTTTCAAACTAAAATTAAACGCATGCTAAATTAGAGTGGGCATGTTCAGCAATGGCGGATAAGAGAATGATGTTGTCCTTTGAGAAATTGAGTACTCGCACTCTACTATAACACTACTGAACTTACTATAGCTAAAACTAAATGATTAAAACTATCATAATTGCTGAGCTAGAGTTTGAGTTTGTCCTAAACTGGAGGCTAAAACACCTGTTGAAACCGCCAGAAACTACCAAAACTGTCAAACGGTTGACGACTGCTAGAATAAAATATTTAGTGCGCAGAGTTTTACTGACTGATTTCAGTTACACAAACATTTTTGCCAATATTAACTAAACTTATTATTTAACTATGCGCATTTTCAATCTTCATTTGAACCTGAAGATGTTTTCAAGATGACAACGAAACGTCGTTCGTTAATATCCCTAATTTTCATTGTAAAATGTTATTCCCAATCCTGCCCTATAAAATATTAACTAAGCGTTAAAATTAGCATAGCGAAAACATAATGGATTCCTCAGTTATAGACTTTTTCAACGTGAACAATGTCATTCCATTAAATAAAGAAGAGCGACATAACTGCGTAGGCATAGTTACTGAAGGTGAATGTTTTAGAGCGTTGAAAGAATGCAAAATAGGAAAATCTCCTGGCAGGGATGGTTTACCAACTGAATTTTATCAATACTTCTGGCCAGAAATCAAGACTGAAATTATCAATAGTTTTAATTACGGGTTTAGAAATGGAAAGTTGTCGATTTCACAAAGACGAGGTGTCCTCTCTTTAATTCCAAAGAAAAATAAAGACAAAACAGTCCTAGAAAACTGGAGACCGATTTCATTACTTAACACTAACTATAAGATTTCGACTAAAACCATCGCAAAGAGAATCGAAAACGTTTTACCGAAAATCATAAACCCAGACCAGACGGGCTACGTCAAAGGCAGATACATCGGTGAAAACATCCGATTGATTATGGACATCGTGTTTTTTACCAATATACGGAACTTATATACCTGGAATAGCTGCTGTTTTGGACTTCAGGAAAGCCTTTGATACTATAGAATGGAGTTTCATGTTCGAGGCTCTAAAAACTTTTAATTTTGGACCTGATATCTTACAATGAGTGAAAACATTTTATAGTGACGTTTCAAGTTGCGTGATCAACAATGTCTATGCATCTAATTTTTTCCGGCAGCTCCAACGAGGAGTAAGACAAGGATGTCTCCTATCAGGCATCCTCTTTGTTATATGCATTGAACTGCTTGCACGACAAGTTACAAATGACCCAAGAATAGATGGAATCCATGTATAGGCTCTAAAGAAATAAAATTATCGCAATATGCAGACGACACAACAGTATTTTTACAAAACGAAAAATCCGTTGAACACTCCTTGAGACTCTAAAAGACTTTGGCAGCTGTTCCGGGCTGGAAATTAATACTCAAAAAACTGAGGCAATGTGGATTGGTTCTTGGAGAAAACGTAATGACATGCCTTTCAGTTTTAATTGGCCCAAAAACCCAATCAACGCTTTGGGCATCTCTTTCTCGTATGTATGATGATGAAGAAGGAACGAGGTTAAATTTCGAACAAAACTAAAAACCCTAAAAAAAATATTAAATTCGTGGGAAAGAAGGAAACTGACGCTACTAGGAACAATTACAATTATCAAAATTGTTTATCAAAATTGATATACAATAGTTCCGTACTCGCAGTTCCAAAAGAGATAATACAAAAAATCAATAGTATAATTTTTAACTTTAGTTGGACTAATAAACCACCGAAAACAAAAAAAAACTACGAGAAAAGGCGAGAAAAAAGACGGAGGATTAAAGATGATAGATTGCACTATAATCAGTGGAGAAGGCTTTAAAAATAACATGGCTTAATCGCCTGATGTAAAACTCCAACGCATCCTGGAAATTCATCCCGCAAGAGCTGTGTAAACACCATGGTGGCTTAAAATTTCTTGCTTAAATGTAACTATGATGCCCAATTTTTGGATCTTAGTGGCCTTCCTACCTTCTACTCAAATCTACTTTTCTACTGGCAAGAATCAAGGCACTTGATATAATAAAGGATAAATTGGACCTGTTTTCAGAAAACAACAAAAACATTTTAATAAATGGGAAGTCAATTTTTTATGCAAAATGGGTCGAAAAAGATATCACAAATGCGCATACCTATTTCGTTTCATTTTTTTTACAAGATAATATTTAAATACAATGAAATCATTATGATTAGGGACCTTACGCAACAGGACGAAGTTCGAATAAAGTGTTTTGTTGTTTATTCTTTTCATAATTGTTTCATTTTCCACGTTTTCACTAAATTTGCGCCTCCTTTCACGAATGACATCGTCTTTTTGTGATCCGTTTGACTGAAAACATTTGCTGTCTGCACAAATAACGAACTGACGTTCTCGTTCTCTTTACAACGTCAAACACAGGTATTTCACGTTGTAGCTTAGCAATCAACGCCAGAAGTTAACACCAAATCGAGCTCATTTCATACATTCCAACAAGAAGTTATTGAATGTTGTAATCTGACGTCGTCGTCGTCCAATCCGTCTTCGATTCATAAGGTCCCTATTATTTCCGAAAGCCGACCTGACAGTTCGACACGCTTGTCTACTCTCGTCTGTGATTGGTCAAGATGAACATTCCAGACATTTTCTCAGTTCGATTGTAAGAGTTCTACAGCAATTGCTGATATTGAAGTTACACTCCAACGACTCTGAACAAAGGTTTCAAGTCGAGGCTATCGGGTCATGCCCATTACAAAAAAGAGCAGGGGACTGGGAACGAGTTTATTAGAATTAATGTAATTACGAAATTAAGTTTATGACATGAAACAACATCTTGAAATTATCATATGTGCAAAGTTTGATGTGATTTGAGTGAATTCTGTCGGAATTATAAACTTTTGAAATTTTGAAATTTTACAGTGAATGTATGGTTTGGGTAGACAACGTAAAAAAATACAGAGTTTGTATGGGAAAATGTACATCTTTGATGCCCTCTAGCATCGTCAATATTAAGCCAAAGTTCACCAAACTTTCCAGATTAGCTAAGTTTGATCCTCTGTCAGAAAATGATCCCAATTTTTGCTAGTTTCTTATTGAATAAGTTTTACGGACTTGGTCCCAGTCCCCTGCTCTTTTTTGTAATGGCCAATTGCAATTGCTTACAGCAACTGTCCTAGATTACTATATATCCCAACTTAACAAAACAGTAAATGCGTATATGCATGGACATGGAATTAGTAAAGTTTCATAACGATTTCATCATTTATTGTCGATCAATGAAACCTCAACTTCCTTAATCTTTTCCATCCAGCTTTCCATACGGTATTTGGTTCAGGTATGGTTCCTACAAGAGTTCTACTGTACGTTATGGTCTGTGTGGGTCTTTACCAGTCCATCGCCAACTCCTGTGAAATCTACCGTTTTGAAGACGAACAAATCAAAGCATTTGAAAACCACGTCATCAAAACCATGACAACCAGCATGAAAGAACTTTGCCAGGGTGCCTGTGTACGGTTACATAAGTGTTTCTCCATCAATGTGCGACCGTCAAAGTTTCCAGGATTTGTTGAATGTGATCTGAACAACTCGAGTAAGAAAGCGAGTCCTGGGAGTCTGGTGACTAGAGCGGGATCTGAGTACCATGAAATGGGGGTGAGATATATTTCAGTTCCTTCTTAGACACACTCTCGTTGCATCATTTGTGCAGTCTTGTAAAAACAAAGTTTTAAATAAGCTTAAATTGTCAGGAGCCCATTACTAGTAATGGGCTCCTGAAAGTGTATATGAAGTGATATTTTTTCTTTTGAAAATTGATCACATATGAAGCGGATAGTGGGATTTTGTGATTTGAACTTCGCACTGGCGAGTTATATCTGATTGAAATCGTTATAACTGAAGAAAGAAAGAAAGAAAGAAAGAAAGAAAGAAAGAAAGAAAGAAAGAAAGAAAGAAAGAAAGAAAGAAAGAAAGAAAGAAAGAAAGAAAGAACAATAAAAAGAAAGGAAGGAATGTGTCAATATCGCTACAGCGAAACAGAGAAAGAAAGTAAAATATCAAGAAAATTGAAAAATAGGTAAATATTTTAATTTTTTCTCAGTTTCTTCTACAGAAAGTTGACGAGAGAAATCGTAAAAACTATATCGAAGTTGTAAAGCAAGGTCAGTCAATACAGTCAATACAGTCAGTCAGTAAAATCTGTATCGAAGTTATAAAGGAAGGTCAGTCAATACAGTCAATACAGTCAGTCAGTCAAAAATCGTTCTAAACTAAATTGCGTTTTCCAAAGTTGTAAAATTCAGTGTGAGTCAGTCAATGCAGTCAATACAGTCAGTCAGTAAAAACTATATCGAAGTTATAAAGGAAGGTCAGTCAATACAGTCAATACAGTCAGTCAGTCAGCGCGTTCTAAACTAAATTGCGTTTTTCCAAAGTTGTAAAATTCAGTGTGAGTTCTACATTTCTCACTGAAAATAAAGCCGTTCCTGCAAGAATGCTATAACCGCAATGACAGTTGAAGTGCTTCCGTAATGGCCCATAAAATTCAACATCAATATTTTGCCTTCCACACAAAATGAGGAAACTTGTCCCCTCAAAATAGAGCGTCCGAGTAGATAGCCATTTTCACAAGCTCATTAAAAGGTTCCAAAGTTTGGAACCTTTTTCTAAACTCATGAATATGTCGAGTGGATAGCCATTTTCACGAGCTCATAAATAGGTTCCGAAGTTTGGAACCTTTTTCTAAACTCATGAATATGTCGAGTGGATAGACATTTTCACAAGCACATAAAAAGGTTCCGAAGTTTGGAACCTTTTTCTAAACTCATGAATATGTCGAGTGGATAGCCATTTTCACAAGCTCAGGAAAAAGTTCCGTATAAACTCGTATAGAGCAGTCACATTAAATACAATACAGCAAAAGATACATCCAAAAATATTTGAAGTTATTTATTATTATTGCGTAAACATGATTATGTAGAGCAGTCTGTTTTGCCATATAATATATACCGGCCGGCACAACGCCAGCTGTCGAGTGTAACAGTCGTCTTTAAAACAGCATTTGTACGTCCTTACGGCATTTCGTTCTCTTTGTTTGCCTCTAGATCTCTATTAGTATCGTAGGTTTCTCCTCGATGTGGCTACATCTGTATAAATTAAGACAGATCAAATTAAATTGTTTTTATAGCTCATATAAATATAAAGTGATTTGACAGATCAACGACCGACGGGCATTAAAGAATGTATAAACATGGGTAGCGTTCGTTACATATCGTTATATTGGAATCATGATCATGTTTTGAATTATACCTGGATATATGTTAGTAACGGTTCTCACTGGAAGTAGTCCTCAATGCTGTTACCAAAACGGCAAAATATATCAAATTGTACCAGATCTTCATAGCACAAACATGACTCACTGCGCCTAAGGATTAAAAGTTACTTGTCGTGATTGGCTGGATTGAATTTGAACCGGATACGGTTTTAGCATAATTAGCTAGTGCCCCGAGTTCACGTCACGTATCCAGGTCACTGCTAGTCTCATGCCAGAGTCGTTTGCCGTTAATTTTGCTCTTCGCCGTTTCTGTTTAGACTTTCAGCAGCATTGAGGACTACAGAACTTCCAGTGAGTATACCGTTTACTAACATATATATCCAGGTGTCGGATTCATTGATGATTCCAATATAACGACATATGTTCAAATAACTTATATACATGTGTATATATTCAGTCTCGGATTTCTATGAGCTAAAACAGTTTTATCTATATCTTCATACAGATCAGTTTAGCAATATCGAGGAGAAGCATACTAGACACTAGTGTTTAAGAGAGGCAAACAAAGAGAACGAGATGCAGTAAGGACGTACAAATTCTGTCAGTTTAAAAACGACTGAACATTAATTACACTCGACAGCTGCTAGAATGTTTACTAAATAATGAACTAATTTGCTAATAATTGACTCTTATGAGTTACTCAGTTTATTTAATTGAAGCTGTTTTATCTTTGCAGTACGTATTGCTGTGCTTTTGATTTCAGGGTGTTTCTCAAACAATTTACCCGTTTAATGACGGTATATTATATGGCAAAGCAGACTGCTCTGTATAATTATGTTTACGTAATAAAATAACTTCAAATATTCTTGGATGTATATTTTGCTGTATTATACGGAACTTATTTATGAGCTTGTGAAAATGGCTATCCACTCGGCATATTCATGAGTTTAGAAAAAGGTTCCAAACTTCGGAACCTTTTTATGAGCTTGTGAAAATGGCTATCCACTCGACATATTCATGAGTTTAGAAAAAGGTTCCAAACTTTGGAACCTTTTTTTGAGCTTGTGAAAATAGCTATCCACTCGGCAAAATAGTGAGCTTGTTTTCAAAACATGTTTTAGTTGGGAGTGTTTTGGGGTCTCGGCACTATAACTACACTTTTTCAACATCGTTTTTTTGCACACAAAAATTAGTACGAACGATTTCCAAACATTACAAGTACGGTTTTCTTTAGATTATACTATTCGGTTAAGAATCGATATTTATTTTTATTCATTTTTTTTTTACAAAATCCATCATAAAAGATGTGAATCTTACCGAGAAAAAAACAAATCATTTCGTAAAAATCCAATTGTTTACACTGAGAAAACTCCATAACTACGAGCCCTGCCTGTGTGAAAAACGCATTTTAGTTTAGAATGCGTTAAAAACTATATCGAAGTTGTAAAGGAAGGTCAGTCAATACAGTCAATACAGTCAGTCAGTAAAAAGTATATCAGTAGAAGTTATAAAAGGAAGGTCAGTCAATACAGTCAATACAGTCAGTCAGTAAAAACTATATCGAAGTTATAAAGGAAGGTCAGTCAATTCCAATATATACCTTCTGAACATCATATGATCTTTAAATGCGATTTGATTGGTGTTGAACTTTTAAAAATCTCTCTCAGATCTTGGTAATGGCTGGTATCGCTATGGAAATGCTGCTCTGAAAGTTTTCAAGGATCTTAAAACTTGGTCAGAAGCACGAACACACTGTCAGTCACTTGGTGGAGTTCTTGCTTCCATCTCTTCTGAAAACCACAACGGCTTTTTATATGATGTGTTTCTCAAAGACAGCAACAATCAAACATGTGAGACTAATACAAGACACTGTCTGTTTAATCTGTCTGTTCGGATTGGGTTGGGATGAATAATGTTTTTGTTTGCTCTGATAGGATGAACGATGTTGTTGTTTGCTCTGATAGGATGAATGATGTTGTTGTTTGCTCTGATAAGATGAATGATGTTGTTGTTTGCTTTGATAGGATGCATGATGTTGTTGTTTGCTCTGATAGGATGAATGATGTTGTTGTTTGCTCTGATAAGATGAATGATGTTGTTGTTTGCTCTGATAGGATGAATGATGTTGTTGTTTGCTCTGATAGGATGAATGATGTTGTTGTTTGCTCTGATAAGATGAATGATGTTGTTGTTTGCTTTGATGATAGGATGCATGATGTTGTTGTTTGCTCTGATAGGATGAATGTTGTAGTTGTTTGCTCTGATAGGATGAATGATGTTGTTGTTTGCTCTCATAGGATGAATGATGTTGTAATGTTTGCTCTGATAGAATGAATGATGTTGTTGTTTGCTCTGATAAGATGAATGATGTTGTTGTTTGCTCTGATAGGATAAATGATGATGTTGTTTGCTCTGACAAGATGAATGAAGTTGTTGTTTGCTCAGTAGGATGAATGATGTTGTTTGCTCTAATAGGATGAATGATATGTTGTTGTTTGCTCTGATATGATGAATGATGTTGTTCGTTGCTCTGATAGGATGAATGATGTTGTTGTTTGCTCTGATAGGATGAATGATGTTGTTGTTTGCTCTGATAGGATGAATGATGTTGTTGTTTGCTCTGATAGGATGAATGATGTTGTTGTTTGCTCTGATAGGATGAATGATGTTGTGTTTGCTCTGATAGGATGAATGATGTTGTTGTTTTTGCTCTGATAGGATGAATGATGTTGTTGTTAGCTCTGATAGGATGAATGATGTTGTTCGTTGCTCTGATAGGATGAAATGATGATGTTGTTTGCTCTGATAAGATGAATGATGTTGTTGTTTGCTCTGATAGGATGAATGATGTTGTTTGCTTTGATAGGATGAATGATGTTGTTGTTTGCTCTAATAGGATGAATGATGTTGTTGTTTGCTCTGATAGGATGAATGATGTTGTTGTTTGCTCTGATAGGATGAATGATGTTGTTGTTTGCTCTGATAGGATGAATGATGTGTTGTTTTGCTCTGATAGGATGAATGATGTTGTTGTTTGCTCTGATAGATGATGATGTTGTTGTTTGCTCTGATAGGATGAATGATGTTGTTGTTTGCTCTGATAGGATGAATGATGTTGTGGTGTTGCTCTGATAGGATGAATGTTGTTTTGCTCTGATAGGATGAATGTTGTTGTTGTTTGCTCTGTTAGGATGAATGATGTTGTTCGTTGCTCTGATAGGATGAATGATGATGTTGTTTTTGCTCTGATAAGATGAATGATGTTGTTGTTTGCTCTGATAGGATGAATGATGTTGTTTTTGCTTTGATAGGATGAATGATGTTGTTGTTTGCTCTAATAGGATGAATGATGTTGTTGTTTGCTCTGATAGGATGAATGATGTTGTTGTTTGCTCTGATAGGATGAATGATGTTGTTGTTTTTGCTCTGATAGGATGAATGATGTTGTTGTTTGCTCTGATAGGATGAATGATGTTGTTGTTTGCTCTGATAGGATGAATGATGTTGTGTTGTTTGCTCTGATAGGATGAATGATGTTGTTGTTTGCTCTGATAGGATGAATGATGTTGTTGTTGTTTGCTCTGATAGCAGGAATGATGTTGTTGTTTGCTCTGATAGGATGAATGATGTTGTTGTTTGCTCTGATAAGATGAATGATGTTGTTGTTAGCTCTGATAGGATGAATGATGTTGTTGTTAGCTCTGATAGGATGAATGATGTTGTTGTTTGCTCTGATAGGATGAATGATGATGTTGTTTGCTCTGACAAGATGAATGATGTTGTTGTTTGCTCTGATGGGATTAATGACGTTGTTGTTTGCTCTGATAGGATGAATGATGTTGTTGTTTGCACTGATAGCTAGGAATGAATGTTGTTGTTTGCTCTGATAGGATGAATGATGTTGTTGTTTGCTCTGATAGGATGAATGATGTTGTTGTTTGCTCTGATAGGATGAATGATGTTGTTGTTTGCTCTGATAGGATGAATGATGTTGTTCGTTGTTCTGATAGGATGAATGATGTGTTGTTGTTTGCTCTGATAAGAGGTGTTGTTGTTGTTTGCTTGCTCTGATAGGATGAATGATTTTGTTGTTTGCTCTGATAGGATGAATGATGTTGTTGTTTGCTCTGATAAGATGAATGATGTTGTTGTTTGCTCTGATAGGATGAATGATGATGTTGTTTGCTCTGACAAGATGAATGATGTTGTTGTTTGCTCTGATGGGATGAATGACGTTGTTGTTTGCTCTGATAGGATGAATGATGTTGTTGTTTGCTCTGATAAGATGAATGATGATGTTGTTTGTTGTTAGCTCTGATAGGATGAATGATGTTGTTGTTTGCTCTCTGATAGGATGAATGATGTTGTTGTTTGCTCTGATAGGATGAATGATGTTGTTGTTTGCTCTGATAAGATGAATGATGTTGTTGTTTGCTCTGATAGGATGAATGATGATGTTGTTTGCTCTGATAGGATGAATGATGATGTTGTTTGCTCTGACAAGATGAATGATGTTGTTGTTTGCTCTGATGGGATTAATGACGTTGTTGTTTGCTCTGATAGGATGAATGATGTTGTTGTTTGCTCTGATAAGATGAATGATGTTGTTGTTTGCTCTGATAGGATGAATGATGTTGTTGTTAGCTCTGATAGGATGAATGATGTTGTTGTTTGCTCTGATAGGATGAATGATGATGTTGTTTGCTCTGACAAGATGAATGATGTTGTTGTTTGCTCTGATGGGATTAATGACGTTGTTGTTTGCTCTGATAGGATGAATGATGTTGTTGTTTGCACTGATAGCTAGGATGAATGATGTTGTTGTTTGCTCTGATAGGATGAATGATGTTGTTGTTTGCTCTGATAGGATGAATGATGTTGTTGTTTGCTCTAATAGGATGAATGATGTTGTTGTTTGCTCTGATAGGATGAATGATGTTGTTCGTTGTTCTGATAGGATGAATGATGTTGTTGTTTGCTCTGGTAAGATGAATGTGGTTGTTTGCTCTGATAGGATGAATGATTTTGTTTGTTTGCTCTGATAGGATGAATGATGTTTGTTGTTTGCTCTGATAAGATGAATGATGTTGTTGTTTGCTCTGATAAGATGAATGATGTTGTTGTTAGCTCTGATAGGATGAATGATGTTGTTGTTTTTGCTCTGATAGGATGAATGATGTTGTTGTTTGCTCTGATAGGATGAATGATGATGTTGTTTGCTCTGATAAGATGAATGATGTTGTTGTTTGCTCTGATGGGATTAATGACGTTGTTGTTTGCTCTGATAGGATGATGAATGATGTTGTTGTTTGCTCTGATAGGATGAATTGATGTTGTTGTTTTTTGCTCTGATAGGATGAGGATGAATGATGTGTGTGTTGTTGTTTGAATGATGCTCTGATAGGATGAATGATGTTGTTGTTTGCTCTGATAGGATGAATGATGTTGTTGTTTGCTCTGATAGGATGAATGATGTGTGTTGTTTGCTCTGATAGGATGAATGATGTTGTTGTTTGCTCTGATAGGATGAATGATGTTGTTGTTTGCTCTGATAGGATGAATGATGTGTTGTTTTTGCTCTGATAGGATGAATGATGTTGTTGATAGGATGAATGATGGATGTTGTGTTGTTGTTGTTTTCTCTGATAGGATGAATGATGTTGTTGTTTGCTCTGATAGGATGATGTTGTTGTTGTGCTCTGATAGGATGAATGATGTTGTGTTTGTTTGTTTGCTCTGATAGGATGAATGATGAATGATGTTGTTGTTGCTTGAATGCTCTGTTAGGATGATGAATGATGTTGTTCGTTGCTCTGATAGGATGAATGATGTTGTTGTTGTTGTTTGCTCTGATAGGATGAATGATGATGTGATGTTGTGTTGTTAGGATGAATGATGTTGCTCTGATAGGATGAATGATGTTGTTGTGTTGTTTGCTCTGATAGGATGAATGATGATAGATGAATGATGTTGTTTTTTCACTGATAGCTAGGATGAATGATGTTGTTGTTTGCTCTGATAGGATGAATGATGTTGTTGTTTGCTCTGATAGGATGAATGATGTTGTTGTTTGCTCTGATAGGATGAATGATGTTGTTGTTTGCTCTGATAGGATGAATGTTGTTGTTGTTTGCTCTGTTAGGATGAATGATGGTGTTGTTTGCTCTGATAGGATGAATGATGTTGTTGTTTGCTCTCTGATAGGATGAATGATGTTGTTGTTTGCTCTGATAGGATGAATGATGTTGTTGTTTGCTCTGATAGGATGAATGATGTTGTGGTTTGCTCTGATAGGATGAATGTTGTTGTTGTTTGCTCTGTTAGGATGAATGATGTTGTTCGTTGCTCTGATAGGATGAATGATGATGTTGTTTTTGCTCTGATAAGATGAATGATGTTGTTGTTTGCTCTGATAGGATGAATGATGTTGTTTTTGCTTTGATAGGATGAATGATGTTGTTGTTTGCTCTAATAGGATGAATGATGTTGTTGTTTGCTCTGATAGGATGAATGATGTTGTTGTTTGCTCTGATAGGATGAATGATGTTGTTGTTTGCTCTGATAGGATGAATGATGTTGTTGTTTGCTCTGATAGGATGAATGATGTTGTTGTTTGCTCTGATAGGATGAATGATGTTGTGTTGTTTGCTCTGATAGGATGCTCTGATAGGATGAATGATGTTTGTTGTTTGCTCTGATAGGATGAATGATGTTGTTGTTTGCTCTGATAGCAGGAATGATGTTGTTGGTTGCTCTGATAGGATGAATGATGTTGTTGTTTGCTCTGATAAGATGAATGATGTTGTTGTTAGCTCTGATAGGATGAATGATGTTGTTGTTAGCTCTGATAGGATGAATGATGTTGTTGTTTGCTCTGATAGGATGAATGATGATGTTGTTTGCTCTGACAAGATGAATGATGTTGTTGTTTGCTCTGATGGGATTAATGACGTTGTTGTTTGCTCTGATAGGATGAATGATGTTGTTGTTTTCACTGATAGCTAGGATGAATGATGTTATTGTTTGCTCTGATAGGATGAATGATGTTGTTGTTTGCTCTGATAGGATGAATGATGGTGTTGTTTGCTCTGATAGGATGAATGATGTTGTTGTTTGCTCTGATAGGATGAATGATGTTGTTGTTTGCTCTAATAGGATGAATGATGTTGTTGTTTGCTCTGATAGGATGAATGATGTTGTTCGTTGTTCTGATAGGATGAATGATGTTGTTGATTGCTCTGATAAGAGGTGTTGTTGTTTGCTTTGATAGGATGAATGATTTTGTTGTTGGCTCTGATAGGATGAATGATGTTGTTGTTTGCTCTGATAAGATGAATGATGTTGTTGTTTGCTCTGATAGGATGAATGATGATGTTGTTTGCTCTGACAAGATGAATGATGTTGTTGTTTGCTCTGATGGGATTAATGACGTTGTTGTTTGCTCTGATAGGATGAATGATGTTGTTGTTTGCTCTGATGGGATTAATGACGTTGTTGTTTGCTCTGATTTTTATAAGTCACGTCTGTTCAAGCGACTTCTCATTGGAAACTACATAAACCTGATCCAAAAATAGAGTAAGTCACATAGGGTAATTTATATATATCAAATGATCATAATTAAGTAATACTATATGACACTGAGGGATATTAGTGATTAAATGATCCCGAATTCGAGGAAGGGTTATCTATTAACCCTCCTGAGGCTAAGGGGACATTTATTCACCATCATCCCGAAGGTGCCATTGTACTAGTTTGTAACTTGATAGTGTTATTGCGTTTTGTGAACTGAAGAGTCTTGATTAGCTAGATCCTACTCTGGGAAATGCTTCATGCTGTACATCTTTGTTTCATTTACACAATGAAAGAGTATAAATTAGTTTGTAAGGAGTACTTGAAGGTAAATGGTCGATCAGTTACGCCGAAGTGGAGCATACTGAAAAACGGAGAAATTGCCAAAGAATATAATACTTCATTGTCTGAAAAATAACAAAATGAATGAAATAGAATATCCTTTGTATTTGTAGATTTCCTTCTGTTTTGATATGCAGAACATCGTTAACGCACGCGCAATCAAGCATAACATGTCCCACACGTCTTGAATGCTTGAGTCACCTCAAGTAGAGAGCGATTAATTACTCTTCGGTTTGCTCTTGGGTCCCAATGATTGTGTGTACACCTGGTGTATATGAGGGACTAACTTGTATCCTCATATATAACAATGAGGGTATTTAGTCTAAATATAATATGAGAAAAAGTTAGTCTAAATTTCCCTCATTACTTTTTATGAGCGATACTTAACCTAGAGCTTTCGCGAGGGATGTTCGATGTTAAATATCCCTCGTGGAACAATGAACACCGAGGTGATCATGGTATTAACATCCGACTGACAGTTTGATTTTAATATCAGTTGAAAAGTCATGATAACTCAGTCTTGTCCTGATCATGAACATGATGAACATGATTAATTTGGTTAATTTTACGACTGCAGTAGTGCAAAGCTGCTCTAGCCATTGTTTCCAAAACACACATTTTAAAATTCTAAGTGAAATATATAATAATAATAATAATAATAATAATAATAATAATAATAATAATAATAATAATAATAATAATAGTAGTTTTTTTTAATTATTTTTTTAATAATAATAATAATAACTTTATTCCTCAAAACAAATTACAAATAAGAGATAGAAAAATAGATAAAAATCCTTATTTACAAAATTTAAAATGATCGCTTGGATTGTTCAATAACAATTAACTAATGATATTAAAATACAAACAATAAATGTGAATAATATAATATAAGCAATATATATATATAAAAAAAGATAATAGTAGTAATAATAGTAGTAGTAATAATAATAATAATAATAATAATAATAATAATAATAATAATAATAATAATAATAATAATAATAATAAACCATTCACCTTTGCTTCTTTCATGTTTTTATTTCGGTGTAAACGCTCCACAGTCAAATTCTATGAAGCCAAATTGATATTTAAACCAACCCTAACCTTAGTTTCAGGCCCAAAGGGGAAGAGGAGGGGGAGAGGAGGACTGGGGCGGGCGTAAGGGGAAAAGGGTGGGCCTGACACCAATCCTACACAGAAGTTGTGTTGTTCGCCCGTATTTTGGGCGAAACGCTGATTGGACGAAGAACAATGAAATGTAATAACCGGAAGTCAACATTGCAAATCTGATCCGTTGTCTGTCGATGCAGCGATCTTGAATTTTCAAATTAGCTTGAAGTTTTTATATATTTTATTTCTCTCATCGAAGAAGAGACATAATGTTTCTAAAGTCGAATGTGAGGGAGCTTTGAGCACAGACTTTAGAAGTACTACTGATTCACAAATTTTATCTCGTGTTCGCGTCCCCTGATAGAATTTATACGCGACCGTTAGGAAACGAGACTGACATGTACACTATAAAGAATGCGGTTCCTTACAGTTTACGGGATCTTAAATATACAGCAGATTCAGGTTGAGCGTTTAACGGTGACGTTTGTCGCGATCGTTGTGACAGTTTGAATGTTACGTTGTCAAGTGAAATGCCCAGACGTTTCTAGGTGGCGGGGACGATGTTTGTCTTAGAAAACACCGTTGAACTATTAAATTAAACGGCCAAAATTATTACAAAAAATGTGTTTTTCCGGCTGTAAATGCAATACGAAAAACATTCACTGAAAGGTTGTTTTGCATAAAATCTATTCAAAGCTATAAATTAGCCGGCGAAAGATGTTTATCTCTTGAGAAAAACTAACGGCAACACAATCTTGTCAATGATACCGATTCTCAAATCGGACGACAAGGTCTTTCCAGCTAGATCCAATATCTTCCTTTGCTATTTAGTCTTTAGAAACAAATAACTTTTCGCCTTCAGCGAGAAACGTCTGGCATTTCACTTGACAACGTAACATTCAAACTGTCACAACGATCGCGACAAATGTCGCCGTTAAAACGCTCAACCTGAATCTGCTGTAAGGTAAAGTGAATGTGGCATTATTCTCTATTTCAAGTAGTTTTGTTTCGATCGAAATTGAATCTTTCAAATCCAGTACAGTGTAGGGATACGTGATCAAACTGTACATATCTTGTATTCATCAAGTTTTGACAGTTGTGACACGTCAATTTTCAAACCGGAAGAAATTGTTATTGGCTAATATTGTGGGGGAACTTCACGAAGGTCATAAGGGGCGGAACAGGTTCTGTATAGCATTGGTGTCAGGCTCACCTTTTCCCCTTCCCTTTCCTTTCCCCTCCTCCTCTCCCTTCCCTTTGAGCCTGAAACTCAGGTTAAACCAACCCCAAAAATATATTCCACGCTAGGCTCGCCACAACTGACACAACATCTCAGAACTCCGATTCAGAACCCTGCAACTAGGGTATTGCAATTGTTATATTAGTAAAACACAAGTTCACAAGTCTTTCTTATTTCAATCAGACTCACTGTTGAATCTGGCACAATCAAGTATGACATCATTGATGGACGCCGTGGTCTGTACTTCAGTGGTGGTCGTGCATATGCCAATGTGCCTGCAGTACCCCTAACCTCCATAGGATTCACTTTAGCACTATGGATCCGCCTTTATAGACCGTTGACTGATTATGTTGAAATCTTCAGTGACATGAGTCCTGTTCAGTCATTTAAATTGTGGTTGATAAGGAATTACATGCAAATTAAATTTCTCATCTTCTCAAATCTTGGCAAATCACTCCTGCCGTCAGATAAGATTAGGTAGGTTAATTCATCGATAATTGATAACATTGATACAAACTGACTTTGGTTTCTTGGTTGACTAGTGGTTTTGCACGTGGACCAGAATTACAGGATTTTAATACTTTCGACGATTAATTTGAAAGTGATAATCCCCAGTAAGATCATCACAGACTTTCTGAATCAAAATACAATATAATTGGGGTTAATTAAGTTTTTGATTCTTAATTTTTTAAATATTCTTCACTAAACACTACTTCAAAAGCAAAGATCTGCATTGTTGAAGATAAAATACTCACTAGGCATGATTGATGATTCAGAGGTTGAAATTAATGTTTATTTATTCAGCATTGAATACAAAGTGTGGACTCACATTGCAATAAGTTGGACCACTGCACCATCAAAAACAGAGTTGAAATGTTTTGTAAATGGCGACTTGAAGTCGAGTGTACTCAACAATGCTGCCTTCGATGGATCTACGACCCTGAACAAGACACACTATCAGCTTGGAATGGAAAAGAACAAATTTGCCGATACAACCAGGACAAAATCCTTCAAGGGATACATCAGTGACGTAGTGATGTACAACAGGACTCTGAGTGCAGATGAAATCAAAGAAAATATGGCGCTGAGTGAGTACGTTGATGCTTTGTTGTTGGTGTGGATGATCACACAGCGAGATCTAACTGGGGAGAATACGCAATAATCATTTTTACGCTTGCATCAATGTTGGAACATTTCAAAGCTCGTGAGACTAGCAAGTTTTGTTCAAAGTATTGCTATACCAATGTCGATGGGGGAACTCCCATATAAAATTGGTGGGGATGCTCGTCGTAACTTCTAGAGGTTAACATCACATACTATGGTGTGTAGACCTAAAACGACCACCGATAGAGTTATGTACATGTCGCTAACTTTTAGGGAACTTTCCAGTACATAAAAGTATCTGAAGTATGACATACTAGTCACGAGACTAATTTCCATTTAGTATTGGTACTTTTAGAGATTACAGTATTTGTCATCACACCCACCAGGTCGAATTTCTGGAACATTTTAAGCGGTCAGTTATTTTCAAACTTCTTGACCATCATCCCCACTAGTACTGCTGTTTATAGCGGAGTCCTCATGCACCGATGTATGTATTTGTTCATGCGTTAACAAGGCGGACAATAAGACGTAGTTATACATAAAGGAATCGGGTTCTGAAATGGTAACATTGATGTATGCGAAAGAGGTCTACTGATAGGGACGATTATATTTTCCTTTCTCTATAACATTAACTCTGTGACGAATTCACAAAAGTTATAATTAATGTGATGAACAGATGAGGGAATAATATCAAAACTACATATTGCGAGTGATACATGATGTAAGATGATGAGGGCGGTGATTTTATGGTGCTGGTGCTGGTGCTGGTGCTGGTGCTGGTGCTGGTGCTGGTGCTGGTGCTGGTGCTGGTGCTGGTGCTGGTGCTGGTGCTGGTGCTGGTGCTGGTGCTGGTGCTGGTGCTGGTGCTGGTGCTGGTGCCGGTGCCGGTGCTGGTGCTGGTGCTGGTGCTGGTGCTGGTGCTGGTGCTGGTGCTGGTGCTGGTGCTGGTGCTGGTGCTGGTTTTAGTTTTGTTATAAAAGTAAACTGTTCAAACTCCAACAGACGTATCTGTTTGTGTTGCAGCTACGTACAACCTCTCTATCGCATGGATTGGAATGAATCGTACTGTCAGCAGCTCGTTCTCTTGGTCTGATGGTACTTCTACGAACGGCTATACATCTTCAATGATGTCCCGTTATCTCACTCCATTGCTCACCAACCAGAATTGTGTAGCAGCAGGAGATGAGGGGATATGGTTTGCTAAACGATGTGACGACAAAAAGCCTTTCATCTGCTCTAAAACTCTACCATGATGACCAACAATCTTGGTCGATGGCGGTCGTTTTGGACATTATTCGTCCAGTACGTGCGCGCGTCGTCCGTGTTGACAGAAATGTCTGCTGCATTTTTAGCTTGAAAGCTTTGTTTCAGGCAGAGACGACGAGATCTGATAATTTCTTAAACCATTGATTAAACTATTTATACATTTTTTGCATTAACTTTTTTGCATTAACTTCACATGCGATCAGGGCTCAAATATTAATTAAATCCAACAGATCTAAAAGCTGACGGAGGGATTCCGCAGAAGGACCGAGCATTTTCTGAATCTATGCAATTTTTTTAATATATCGGCACTAACTTAAGTATCAGTTAAAATTTTATTCACGTCACCATTATAAACTGGTTTCGTTTAATTTCTTTTTTATCACAGTAATAGTAATAATAGGTTCTTATATACCGCATTTCATATTGTCTCAGTGCGCAATTACAACCGATGGAGGACTTTTTCGGGCTGCATATGAAAGGCGACCATAGCAGCTGAGCAGCTTACAATCATGAGGAATGTTTTGCCTCCAATTTTGAAGTAGGCTGTTGAACCGGGTAATTATCCCCTATTTGTCTCATTGAACTGTTTCTATTGTCTTAACTTTGTAAAACGGTCGTCACTTTGTAAATTATGGTAACCATTAAAATGAGATCAGAAATGACGTGTGTCAGTAGAACTTGACATTAAGGCACATGTTTTAAGTAACTAAAAGTAACATATAGATTCGGTGTACTCAGTTGGGTGAGTACCAGTCTGTTTGCGGGACCAACACTTAATTCAGGGTCTGAAACGAATTGAAGAGAAGGTGCTTTGTTTCTATCAGCAAATTGTTAGACGGACCTTCGCATGGTTCGAATTACCACGTAAAATAGCCGTCTCATCTCTCGTCCGGCTCTCCACACTACACTCACTAACCTGAACTGGAGGGACATAAAAGAACCAGTGACGACTGTTAGTGACAGGCTCAAAACGACTAAGACACGCTAACTTACTAACTTATCTCATGATTGCAAAAGTGCAAAAGTGCAAAAGTGCAAAAGTGCAAAAGTGCAAAAGTGCAAAAGTCTAACTGACTTTAACAAATTTAGGTCTCAATCACAGACTCCAACAAGCAAGCCGGTTTCCACCTGTGGTGTGTACCGACAAGCCAAATCTGCAGAATACCATATAAATTGAAACCTTCTACGCTAGCTGTTTCTTAGTAAATGTACGGTAACAAAATGAACCTGTTAAAAATATTATCCCGTGACTAGTTACTAATCACTACATTGCTGGTTTTAGTAACACCCCGGCATATTTCATTATTAGCAACTTTGAACACGAATCTAAAGCTTTTGTTTTCTGCTACTTTTTACAGTATTATCAAAGGAATTCCATCCTTTGTCCTCAACTTTTTGTTATAGGAATCCATACGTTTTGTACGAAAACCTCGTCAATATATAATGCATAATCTTAATGCAGACACTTACGAATGATGACAATGTTGATAGTTTTGGAACAGGTGATGTTGTCGAATATTGTGCCGAGCATGAACATTATGATGTTGTTGTTTCATCTGAGTTTTTAAAAACAGACAGTTCAAGCGACTTCGCATTGGAAACTGCATCAACCTGATCCGAAAAAAAAGTTAGTAAAACAGTAGGGTAATTAATATAACCGTAATCTAGCTTACCTATACCAACATTTGATCAGCTGCAACTCCCGTTCCAGAGCTAGCTGGAACGAAAACAGAAAACAGTGTTCTGGACATTTATGTTAAATATGTGCAACTCAAAAAAAAGAGAAAAATTGCAAGATACATGCAATCAACCATCGTGTAAAGCAAGGACACTAGCTTTAGAAAGTGGGGATAATGTACCTATTTTTTTTCAATGTGGGTTACTTTTTGGTCGCCTTAGAATGCTTCAATGGCTTAAGATGGCGTGCTCCTGTTTCCGATGGGTCTCATTTTAAAACGTTAACCGATTTCGGATATTTTTTATGAGGTACTCTTAATGTTCATAAAAAGCACAATTTTAGAGTGATAAAGACAACATTCGTTGAGTTACAATCGATTTTGAAACAACTTCCATTTACAGAGAACATGCTTATATTTTCCAAAATCCAAGATGGATTTTCTTCAAATTACCTCAAACAAGTGTACGAGTGTGAAGGATTACGTATACTGGTGCCATGTATCAAGAAAATCCGCACCGTGCACTAAAGTTGCGAGTGATTATGAAGCTTTCAGATGATAGTTTCAAATTTACTAACTTATTTTAAAATTTGTACGTCAGCGCTGACAATGTGTGCTACTACAGTATTTTGTACTAAAATTTAGCAGTCGCTTGTGGGACATTTGCAGTCGCTTGTGGAGCATTTTCCAACGTGCGGTTTCTCTTGAAACTTTGCACCAGTAATCCTTCACAATTGTATACTTGTTTGAGGTATTTGAAGCGGAAATATATATACGGTTTCAGCAGGCGGTGATGAAAGGACAATGTGCGGAACAAAATAAGCAAATTTATTATTCGTGTTGATTCGAAATTAAAACACAGTTATATAGGTTTTCTTCGCCATTTCGTAGGCCTACTAGATACAGGGTGCGATAAGTTGTTTTTAAAGTTTAGATGGATATCAGAAAATCAGAAAATCACCTGCCTTATGGGCGAATCTTGAAAAAAATAAAAAATACAAAAATACAAAATTCACGACGTCATTACTCAATCACAATAATGTCAACGAAGCACATAAACTTGAGAGATTTTAGAAGTAATTTATCAAACATGAGATCAGAAATTACTGAAAGAGTTCTTCTTCCGCCGATTTCAGAACATCGAGAAGTGGTTTGAAAGGCGAGGTGCAGCTTCTATATATTCATGAATAATTCTGTTGGAGAAATTCAAATTTAAAGTTGAACAAATTGCATGGTAATTAAGACCACGTTTTCAGACCTCCTAGACGGTGGATATTTCCAATTGTAAAATAACACAATTCTAACGCGCGCTCTGATTGGTTAGCTACTATGTTTACATGAGGCTATGTAAACCACAGGCAACCCAAGCTCTTAGTCTTAGTGCTTTTTGGTAATTTTTTTAAATTGCTTAAAAGAGTGAGAATTTGATTGAAATAAACATACCATTTCTACAGAAGTCGTAACGTTTTATTTTAAGATCGTTTTAGCTATTCAGCATCGAGAAATACCTGCACTGACGCTTTGCCGTGTTTTACTTGATCACACAAGCTCGCGCTCTGTTCATATAAAACGATCGCTGATTGGCTGTTCAAACCATTTTTGATGTTAGGAGAATTTAGCATTTGGTTTGGCTACTGAAAGTTGTTTTAATTCACCTTTGCCGGGTCTCGTTATTTTACAAAACAAATATAAAACGTTTTCCGATATCACACGGAAAACGTTTTCTATTTGTTAAATATTAATGAGTTCGAGAAGTTATTTTAATATCAAATGCAACACGAGAAAGAGTACGTTCTTCCTCCGATTTCAAAACACCGATAAATGGTTTTGAAGAGGCGCAGCTTCTTCTTCTTCTTCATGAGTAATTATTGAAGAAACTCAATATTAAAGTTGACCGAATTGTATGGTAATTAAGATCACATTTTCAGTTTCGCTTTGTTTTGTCCTCATCTCATGAAGTATTAAAGACTTTCAGCAGTAACATTTTCAAGTCGGTGTTTGATGATGATATATCTCTAATAATTCTTAATCGTTCCCAGTTGGAGAAATTCAAAGTTAAAGATGACAAAATTGTATGCTACTTAATTCAGATCATATTTTCAAACGGGAGTGATTTCCTTTGTACATATATGTATTATTAATGAGTTGGAGAAGTCACGGAAAAAATCAAACAACACGACAATAAAGAGTTCCTTCGATTTCATAACACTGAGAAGACGCTCTCAAGCTAGTAAGTTGTAGAAAGGTCTGGAACGCGAGGTGTAGCCGATCAAACATTGGTAGGTGCATGGGTGTCAAATCAGTTTCATGAAAACAACTTTCAAACTAAAATTAAACGTATGCTAAAAGAATACAAAATAGGAAAATCTCCTGGCAGGGATGGTTTACCAACTGAATTTTATCAATACTTCTGGCCAGAAATCAAGACTGAAATTATCAATAGTTTTAATTACGCGTTTAGAAATGGAAAGTTGTCGATTTCACAAAGACGAGGTGTCATCTCTTTAATTCCAAAGACAAATAAAGGCAAAACAGTCCTAGAAAACTGGAGACCGATTTCATTACTTAACACTAACTATATAAGATTTCGACCAAAACCATCGCAAAGAGATCGAAAACGTTTTACCGAAAATCATAAACCCAGATCAGACGGGCTATGTCAAAGGCAGATACATCAGTGAAAACATTCGATTGATTATGGACATCATGCTTTTTACCAAAATACGGAACTTATATACCTGGAATAGCTGCTTATTTTGGACTTCAGGAAAGCCTTTTCTACTATAGAATGGAGTTTCATGTGCGAGGCTCTAAAAACTTTTAATTTGGGACCTGATATCTTACAATGAGTGAAAACATTTTATAGTGACGTTTCAAGTTGCGTGATCAACAATGTCTATGCCTCTAATTTTTTCCAGCTCCAACGACGAGTAAGACAAGGATATCCCCTATCAGGCATCCTCTTTGTTATATGCATTGAACTGCTTGCACGACAAGTTACACATGACCCAAGAATACAAGGAATCCATGTAGGCTCTAAAGAAATAAAATTATCGCAATATGCAGACGACACAACAGTATTTTTACAAAACGAAAAGTCCGTTGAACACTCCTTGAGACTCTAAAAGACTTTGGCAGCTGTTCCGGGCTGGAAATTAATATATACTCAAAAAACTGAGGCAATGTAGATTGGTTCTTGGAGAAAACGTAATGACACGCATTTCAGTTTAAAATTGACCAAAAAAAAACAATCAACGCTTTGGGCATCTCTTTCTCGTATGATGATGAAGAAACGAGGTTAAATTTTGAACAAAAACTAAAAAACCTAGAAAAAATATTAAATTCGTGGGAAAGAAGGAAACTGACGCTACTAGGAAGAATTGCAATTATCAAAATTGTTTATCAAAATTGATATACAATAGTTCCGTACTCGCAGTTCCAAAAGAGATAATACAAAAAATCAATAGTATAATTTTTAACTTTATCTGGACAAATAAACCACCGAAAATAAAACAAACTACGATAATAGGCGAGAAAAAAGACGGAGGATTAAAGATGATAGATTGCACTATAATGGAGAAGGCTTTAAAAATAACATGACTTAATCGCTTGATGTCAAACTCTAACGCATCCTAGAAATTCATCCCGGAAGAGCTGTGTCAACACCATGGTGGCTTAAATTTCTTGCAGTTAACTGGTAACTATGATCTTAGTGGACTTCCTACCTTCTACTCAAATCTACTTTTCTACTGGCAAGAATCAAGGCACTTGATAATAAAGGATAAATTGGACCTGTTTTCAGAAAACAACAAAAACATTTTAATAAATGGGAAGTCAATTTGTTATGCAAAATGGGTCGAAAAAGCGTATGTTTCAAAGATCTCCTCAACGAGAATGTGCGACTATTAATTAGAACTCATAACGAATTTCAAAATAAATATAATCTCCAAACTCCATTTCCCCTTCTCCTCGGAATTAAATGTGCCATTCCCACAGATTGGAAAAACAGAAGTTAAAGAAGGTACACCGGCAACCGTTTACAATGCCGACAATTTGCCAATTGAAGTCTCCACCCGTTCTGTTTACACCGCCATACTCAAAAATTCATTTCGTCCACCTACTGCAAAAACCATAATTCTTAACAACGGTATTAGTCCCGATAACCTACAAAAAGTATTTCAACTCCCTTTCAAAAGAACTAAAAATACAAAACTTTCCGAGCTTAACTCACTCAAACATCTGTCTTTCTTGCAAAGAAAAACAGCATACGCTAGAGCATATGTTTTGGGAATGTCCTTTAGTTCAACATTTCTGGAGGCTGTTTGTAGGGTGGTGGAAAACTAAATGTAGCCAAAATGTAGTTATAACAAAAAGTAATGTATTGTATGGTGAACTCGGAGATATTGAAAACAAAAATTGCTTAAATTATATATTATTAGTGGCGAAATACCATATTAATTTTTCTTTCTTTTATTCACGAGCAGGCACTAATTTTTGATACGTTTCAATCCTTACTTAAAAATAATGAAATTCAAGAAAGGCTGATACTACGTAGAAATAAAATGCTTTTTAACACTACATCAACATGATAGAGTAAGAGAGAGCCAGGATCTGCAACCGTAGACAGCTGTTTCATCCTTTTGGGACTCATCAGTACGGCCCTTTGGACCATATTACCGCACGTGTTGTGGTGTGAGCCAATCGGTGGGATTCTAAATTTGAGCTGATTGAGTTTCAGAGTCGATGCGCAAGTAACATACATTGGCTTTCTAAGTTGGTGTTTGTTGCTCTCGCTACACCGTACTTATGAGTTCCAAAAGAACGAAACAGCTGTCTACGGTTGCCGATCCTGGCTCTCTCTTGCTCTACTGGTCATGTTGGTGTTGTGTTAAGCTTTTTATTTCTACGTAGTATCAGCCTTTCTTGGATTTCATGTTTGCCATATGTATAGCTGATTAGATCTTTTACAGATCCTACGTATACCTATAGCATTTTCGTTCGCGGTTCCTTCTTTTCTAGCTTACAAATAAACTAGCTGTTGTTGAGGCTGTTGAAAATAAAAGTGTTAAAAAAACTAATTCGCTCAAAACGTGGAAAAAAATGTATCTAATTATATGCGCATACCTATTTCGTTTCATTTTTTTTTACAAGATAATATTTAAATACAATGAAATAATTATGATTAGGGACCTTACGCAACGGGACGACGACGTCGAGGACGACGAAGTTCGAATAAAGTGTTTTGTTGTTTATTCTTTTCATAATTTTTTCATTTTCCACGTTTTCACTAAATTTGCGCCTCCTTTCACGAATGACATCGTCTTTTTGTGATCCGTTTGACTGAAAACATTTGCTGTCTGCACAAATAACGAACTGACGTTCTCGTTCTCTTTACAACGTCAAACACAGGCATTTCACGTTGTAGCACAGGTAGCCCAAGCTCAGTATCAGTGGCGTAAATACAGTAAATGTATAGGCTTTCTTGTTCTGGTGTACTTGAATAAATAAATAAAAAATCGTTTGCCTTTATTCGACTCATACTTGTTCCTTGTGTTGTCCTTTACCTCTGTAGGAATTTCTAGGCCATTCCGCTAGAAATTGAGAGAGTTACGGCGGTTTAAAAAAAAAAATTCCCTACCAGTAAGAAAATATAGAAGGTAGGTCACTCATGGCCGCCAGCGAACTCACATGGTCCCACTCAAATGCTCGTAAATCTCTCGAAACTAGACATAACGCCAAAGTTTCTTTCGGTAAACTGTAGTCCAATACAAGTCCGATAAATCACACTGCCATTTCCTTCTCTTACTCATCGCTATCTGCATCCAAGAGCAAGGTTTTTGTGACTTTCATCGGCAACATGAACCTCTGTACCTTCAAGTCTGACACGGATTTTGAACGGCCGTACAAAAAATGCACACACCGGGGAGGGACAGAGGTACAATACAATACAATAGTTTATTTCAACACGTGTCGTCCAGGAGCGTGAAGCTCGTTCAAAATACGAATGTGCAGTATATAAGAATCTAATCAAGTTGACATGCACTTGAATAAAATTTCGTTCTATCATAGATTACAGTATTTCTTCTGTCAAATTAATGCTTCTGATTTCAAGGAAAAGGCCTTTGGAGCAAATTCCAAATGGGGTATTGAAAATCAACACGATTTCGAAGAATATATTTTGTTATAATCTCTGACAAGATATGGTTGCAATCCTCACGGGAGGGTACGGAAATTGTATTCAAGTGTCAAATGTACCTCTGTCCCTCCCCGGTGTTGTGTCCCCGAGTGACGTTAGGATTGAAGACTAGAGGACACTAGTGCCAACCACGAAATATACAAATTCCAACGCTCCACAAGTACAGTGAGGACTTTATTGACATATATTAATGCGGTGAAAACTAAGATACAATCAAGATATAAATGACAAATTAGGCGAGGAACGGAAGTTATATGAAACAAGCAAATAGTGCAAAATACAATGACGGAATAGCTAGATTACAGTGACTTACATCTTATGGTCTTACACACTCTGAGCACTCCAAACCACGTTTTCAAAGGGACGCTAATGTATAGTGTTTCACCGGAAGTGCTCGGCTTACGTAATGACTAATCCAAGTAAAAATACAATTATGAAGTAAATAAATGTCGAACACAACACTCCTCGCCCAAGGACACGGTTCCTTGCTACTAAACTATGGTTAGAAACTGGTTACGAAAACTGACGAAAATAACTGAAACTAAAGTTCTAGTAAGTGTTCTTCCTTGCGTCGTTCAGGCTTTGTTGTCTTTCTTCGTCGACATCACAAACACGAGTTGGCTGATGGGTCGAAACAAGGTTTTGCCTCCCTTTCCAGCGTGTGTTGTGAAGACCTCTGCTTTCCTTACTGCTCCGTCTTCACTCCTGATTGCCTTGGTGACTTTGCCGAGGGGCCAGTTGTTGCGGCGGGTTTCCTCGTTCTTGACAAGTACAATGTCTCCAACTGCTAGGTTAGGTTGGAGTTCTTGCCATTTCGCACGTCGTTGTAGGTTCTGTAAGTACTCTCGTTTCCATCTGGTCCAAAACTGGTCTGCCAAGTATTGGACTCTTCTCCATCTCCTTCTCGCGTACAGATCTTCTGGGACGAAGTCTCCAGGGGGAGGAGTGAGAGGACGCTCCTTTGCTGTGAGCAGCATCGATGGGGACAGCGGCTGGACTTCATCTGCGTCGGATGGAACAGCTGCTATGGGCCGAGAGTTGACTATGCCGGTTACCTCTGCCATCAAGGTAGACAGCAGTTCGTGGGTTAGTTGAGAACTTCCGATCTGTGTAAGCATGGCATCTAAGATGCTCCGTATAGTGCGGATTTGGCGTTCCCACACTCCACCGAAGTGCGAAGCATGGGACGGGTTGAAGATCCACTCGCAGCCTTGTTCCGTTGAGTACCGTTGGATCTTCTGTTGATCGGTCTCTGTCAAGGATTGTTCCAGTTCTGACTTGCCGCCGACAAAGTTGGTCCCTCTATCACATTTGATTCTTGTGGCAGGTCCTCGTATGGCGAAGAATCTACGAAGCGCGCAGATGAACGAGCTGGCATCCATAGACTCTAGGAGCTCTATATGGATGGCTCGAGTGCTGAGGCAAGTAAGCACCAGTCCCCAACGTTTGGAGTTTGCTGCGCCTCCACGGAGTTTGCGGGTGCGTACGTACCATGGGCCAAAGACGTCGATTCCTACGTTCGTGAAGGGTGGACTTGGTTCTGTGCGGTCTTTCGGTAGATCTGCCATATGCTGTGTCATTAACATTCCTCTTGATTTCTTACAAGTTACGCATGCGTTGAGGACCTTTGTGACAGCTCCGTGTCCTGAGATAACCCAGTATCCCGCTTGACGCACAGCTCCGTGTGTGATCTGCCTGCCTTGATGGTAGGTAGTTTCGTGATAGTGGCGGATCAATAACTCCGACAAGTGATGACCTTTAGGGAGGATTGCAGGATGTTTCTCTGTAAATTCTAGTGACGAGCGTCGTAGCCTTCCACCGACTCGTAGAACGCCATCTTCATCGATGAAGGGGTCTAGACCGTAGAGGCAAGACTTCTTTAGTGTATTCTTCTTTCTTCTAGCGCTTTCCCGGTTGGCGTGGTCTTGGTCCGTTAGAGTGCTGAGTAGCTTGATCTCTCCTGAGAACACTTCAGTCTGGACGATCTTTAGGACGACTATGGTAGCTTTTTCGAGTTCCTTTGATGTTGGAAGTGGAGGACCGTCTCTATTTTTCATATCTGGGTCTTTGTGGCGGCCACCGTTTATCTCTCTTGCCTTTGCTACCAGTGTCGCTACGGCTCGGCGAAGAGACGCCCAGGTAGAAAACCGGGAAAGCCTAGACGTGCTCAGATCTGTAGTAACGTTTGTGGCCTTGACGTTGACTTTCCTCAATTCTGGGTCTTCCTCGTTTAGGGATACTTCTTCACCTGCAGACACTGTCGGGTGGGCTTGTTTCAGGAAGTCTGGTCCCTCGAGCCACTGGGTTTCTTTTAGTCTGCTTGCGTCGATACCTCGAGTAGCAAGATCTGCAGGGTTGTTGGTAGTTTCAACGAACTTCCACTGGTCGGGTTTTGAGACACTTCGTATGATCTGAACTCTGTTGGCTACGTAGGTGTAGAATCTCCTGCTTTCGTTATGAATATATCCCAGGACGACTTTGGAATCCGTGTAGAAGGTAACTTCATGAATTTCGAGGTCGATTTCGGACAAAATCCTCCTGACAGCTTGTACGACGAGTACGGCGCCACACAGCTCTAGACGAGGGATGCTTGTTGTCTTGATTGGAGCGACCTTTGACTGTCCAAAGAGAAAGCTCACGTGTACATCGTTGTTGTGGTTGATCAAACGCAGATAGACAGCTACACCAATTGCGTCTTCGCTGGCGTCTGAAAAGGCATGAACTTCGGCTCGTGTGATTGGGCCAAAGTCTCTTGGGTGGAGGCAACGCGGGAGTGATGCATTCTGAAGGTTCGGTAAGGCGTCTTTCCATTGTTTCCATTGCCGCATTAGATCATCGGGTAGCGGATCGTCCCAGCCGAGATTGTCGCCGTTTCGTGTCTTTCCCATGCTGACGAGTTTCTGGAGGAGGAGCTTGCCTCTCAGAGTAACCGGAACTGCCAGTCCCATGGGGTCGTAGATGGAGTTGACCACTGAAAGGACTCCTCTTCGGGTGAACGGCTTGTCTGGGGTTGATACCTTGAAGGTGAACTTGTCTTCTTGTAGGTTCCACTGGACGCCTAGTCAGCGTTGAGTGGGAAGTGCTTCTTTACGTAGGTCTAGATCTCTGACGTCTTTAGCTCTGTCGTCTGCTGGTAGCGCTTCCATGACTTCGACTGAATTCGAAATCACTTTGTGGAGACGTATGTTGGCCGTGGCTAGCGCCGCTTGTGCGTTCTTGATCAAGGTGATTGTCTCCTCTGGTGTCGCACGTGACACTAGACCGTCGTCTACGTAAAAGTTCCTGTGGATGAATTCCTTTGTTTCTTCTCCGTAATGCTCCTCGCCGTCAAGCGCTGTTTTCTGTAGGCCGAACGTGGCCACTGCTGGACTCGGACCATTACCGAAGAGGTGCACTGTCATTTGGTACACGATGATCTCCTCTAGGGGGTCGTTGTTTCTGTACCAGAGGAAACGTAGGAAGTTTTGATGTTTCTGGTCGACTTTGAAGGAGTGAAACATCTGTTCCACGTCGCACATCGCCGCTGTGTTGTGGTGACGGAAACGCAGGAGTACTCCAAATAGGCTGCTGGTGAGGTCTGGGCCTGTTAGAAGCTCTTTGTTCAGCGAAACGCCCTTGAACTCTGCCGACGAGTCGAAGACGACGCGGATCTGGGTCGGTTTTCTTGGGTGGTAGACTCCGAAGTGTGGCAGGTACCAGACGTTTCCGTTGTTCTCGTGGCGGTTCAGCTGCGCATTAGGGGCCGGTATTGCGTGTCCCTTTTCGGAGATCTTTGCCATAAACTCGAAATAGTCTTTCTCCATCTGTGGCTTCCTTTTAAGGATTTTCAGGAGTCCGGTAAGGCGACTCTCTGCTTGATTTCTGTTGTTTGGCATTTTCACGTTTTCAGAACGGAAAGGGAGAGGCATTACCCAGTTCCCCTTGTCGTTCTTATGAATGTTTTTCTGCATTATCTCTAAAAACCTTCTGTCCTCCGATGAGTGGCTGGGTTCATTGTCAGATGCTGTTGTATGGTAGACGTCGTTTTCTATTGACTTTCTTGTGTGTTCGCCAAAGCTTTCTTTGACTTGGAAGTGGTTTGTGCATGGCAACACTTCTAGCTGTACGTTTTCGTTGGCGACGTCGGGCGTAGATACTGCGGTGTGTTTGGTGGAAACATGAACTGGGCCTCCGATGCGGTTCAAACACACTTGACCTGAGATGGTCCAGCCAAGGTCTAGCTTTTGAGCCCAAGGGGCTCCCTTTGGGCCGTTCTTAAAGGCTCTGACCTTTAACAGCTCGGGCACGTCTCTGCCAATAAGTAACTGAACGTCTGCTTGGTTGTCTAAGGGTGGTATCTCCTCTGCAATGCCTCTGAGGTGGTCAAATCGATTCGCGATTTCCGGGTTGGGGATTTCACCTTTGTCGCGGGGAATATGTGAGCTCTCGACCAGAGTAGGCAATTTGGATGATTTTCCGTTGGCATCGATCATTATCCCAGCGACGCGGCGACCGTAGTTGACCATCTTCTCACCGCTGCATGTTGACAGTAGGTACTTTTCTGAAGGACCGCTTATTTTCAGCTTGTTCACCAGTTCCGGCGCGATCATAGATGCGTTACTTTGATCATCGATGATTGCGTAGACTCGATGACGATCGTGTGGACGCTCTTGATGGAACACATCGACCAGCAATATCTTACTGCAAGATGTACCTCCTCTTTGACATACGGAAGTACAGTTAGACTTTAGCTCCTCTTCGTTCTTCTCTTTATGAAGGAAGGCAGGATGGCGGTCGCTGCCGCACTTAGTACAGGTGACCTCGACCTTGCACTCTTTGGCAACATGCCCTGTTTCGCAGCAGCGAAAGCAGAGTATTTCCTTGAGGATCCACTCCGTCTTTTCCTCCATAGTTTTCGCGTCGAAGGCCTTGCATTCTGACAGCGTGTGACCAGTGCGGTCGTGGAACTTGCATCGATTCTCTTCATCTCCGCTACTGGTCTTCAGGACTCGTCTTGTGTGCTCTTCTCTTACGGCTTTCCTACTCGATTTCTCCCCCTGATTTAGGGGTTGGACTCCGCTGGCTTGGACGTTCGGATAATTCTTTTGACTGGCTTGTTGTTGCACCATGGAGGCGAACCTGTGGAAGTCTGGGTAGGCGTCGTGGTGCTTTGCCGCCCATGCGACAATTTCCTTCTCCCATTTCGATCGTAAAAAGCGGGCAATGTTTCCACCACCGGTCGTATCACGTTCGGGTAGTTAAGACACGAAAGTCCCGGTAGATAGTCAAGTTGACTGTCGACGTCTCCACACAGGTCTGCGAAGGTCTGTAACCCGCGGAGGTCTTTCTCGTCGAACTCGGCCTTCTGTGAAAGGCGTTGTATCAGTACATTGGTAATGGCGGCGGTGTTGCCGAAGCGCTTTTCCAGCTCCGATCACAGTTGTTGAAGAACAACTGAAAGGTCGGAGTGGTGTCTTCGTCTGAAGTTGTCTACCACGTTTTGAACTTCACCGTTGGTGAAGTTCCTCAGATAATTCATTTCTTGAGCGGGCGTGACGTCCGCGTCCTCGATCATGGCTTTAAACGACCTTTTCCACGGATGGAAGAGGGTGACTTCACCATCGAAGATGTCCGGGTGGCACTTGGGAAGGCTTTGTTTGGACAGTCCAGACACGAGGCGCTGGTTTGTTGCGGTGAAGCTTTCTAGTAGCCCGATGGTATGGTCTTGTTTGGGCGTTGATGCTGCGACGGGAAGACTAGGAAGGTGGTGCGTCGGGTTAGGCGTTGGCAACGTGTTGGGATGGGTGTCAACCCAGCTTCTAACACGCTCTTCAGCATTCCTCTTTACTTGTTCGTCGCTAAGTTCTAACCGTTGATTGTTAGTTGTTCCCAGGTCTTGTTCGTTCTCTATATCTAACTCTTCATTTATGCACCTTTCTATGGCCTCAACTCTAGCATCGGCGATGGCTTTGGCACGGTCTGCTGTCAGTAACGCCATGTCGAGATCGTGTTGAGCCTGACGCTCTTCTTTCTTACGATACTCTTCTGCTTCTCGTAACCGTCGGGTTCGTTCCTTCTCTGCGATGAGTTTGTCGAATTCGGCTTGCTTCTTTGCTGCCGAGGCTTCCGTTAAAGCCCTTCTTCTAGCCGAACTCGCTGACGAGCGGCAAGACGAGTGGGAAATTGATGAGTGGCGAGATTGCCGTGATGTGTGTGACCTTCTGTCGTGATCTTGGCTGTCTCTGGCTTGTGTTATTACTCCATGTGCGCGTTCTAGGCGGCTATACTCCATCGTCAATTTCGCTTCTTCCTCATAGTCTCCCCATTTATCGTGTTGGTACAATTCTGTTAGCTGTAGAAGAGTTTCTTTATATTTCTCTGTTGCGTCTTGTAAGAGTCGTAAGTCGTCGTGTTCTTCTTTTCCCAGCGCGTTGTCGAAGGCGTTTTGTAATACGTTAGCGTCACTGCCGAGTTCCTTTCTTTTGTTTTCGATTTCATTTTGAAGCGCCTTTCGCGAAAGAGAACGTTGGCGTTTTTCGTCGACTTCCATTTGGGCGTCCGCTGTAATGTTTTACTGTAGGCTCAGCGTACCACAGGGATCCCACAACATGGATGGTCAAGGATTTGGTTTAGAAGCGTTCGATTTTTCAAGTATCTTTACGACTAAACTATAGCAACATAGAGCACAAGCAAACCAAGAGGGAAGTAGGAGATATAATCGCTGACCTTGGATTGTTTTGGACGAGTTTCAGTGCGATGTTTGATGTCTTTACCGGTGCGATAAAGTTACGGATCTCGATTTCAACGATGACTTTCTTCGTGGAAACTCCAACCGATCGCCAAAAGATTTTTCACTGTTGTGTCCTCGAGTGACGTTAGGATTGAAGACTAGAGGACACTAGTGCCAACCACGAAATATACAAATTCCAACGCTCCACAAGTACAGTGAGGTCTTTATTGACATATATTAACGCGGTGAAAACTAAGATACAATCAAGATATAAATGACAAATTAGGCGAGGAACGGAAGTTATATGAAACAAGTAAATTGTGCGAAATACAATGACGGAATAGCTAGATTATAGTGACTTACATCTTATGGTCTTACACACTCTGAGCACTCCAAACCACGTTTTCAAAGGGACGCTAATGTATAGTGTTTCACCGGAAGTGCTCGGCTTACGTAATGACTAATCCAAGTAAAAATACAATTATGAAGTAAATAAATGTCGAACACAACAACCTTCGACGGAATCCAGAGGCGGTAGGCGCAGCGATGAACTTTGTGACTGCTAAAGAAGTTTTCGTTCGCTTCTGTACGTCTTTTGGAAAAAGAGCTAAACTAGAATAAATCTATGAAAGTAGGCGTATTTATAGGGAGCGGTGCACACTGGGTGATGTAATATATCCCGTGGACCACGCTTGGAATGTAGGAATATGTAATAAGCTGGATTTTAGGCTTTGTATTCTGATTTCCCTAGTGATAATAGTAAAATTTTTATTTTATTTTTTTGCTACATTTTGCTTTGTTTTCAAAGAAATTCCGTCACTTTGTCCTCAACCTTTTTTTCGTAGGAATTTGTGCGAATCAAAAACCTCTTCAATAATTCAATACTCTTGCTTGAGACACTTATAATTAAATGATAACATTGTTGATGTTTGGAGCAGATGATGGTTGTCGAATCATGTGCTGATTACGAACATCATGTGATGTTTTTGTTTGCTCTGGATTTTTAAGAACAGACGGCAGTTCTTGAGCGACTTCTCATTGGAAACTACATGAACCTGATCCGAAAATAAAGTAAGTGAAAAATAGGGTAAATTATATAATATATTATATAATGTCTTACCTACCGATGTTTGATCGGCTACAACGAACTCCCGTTCCAGACATGGTTACTATCTTTAGTACTAACTAGCTATACCTACAGTCCTATCGATGTAGGATATGCGTAACAAAATGGAAAAGTTGCAACTGAGATACATGCCATCAATAAACCTGTAACGCAAGGAATCTAACAAGAATGATCCAAATATACGAACCATGTTAAATACGGGTTACTTTTTGGTCGCCTTATCGCTTGAATTGCTTTGAAAGTAAGCCGGAGATGCTGAAAACAATAACAGGTCTCAGAGATGAAACAACCATGTGCAGAACAAAATGATCAAATTTATTATTCGTTTCGATTCGAAAACACAGTGATAGGTTTTCTTCGCCATTTCGTAGGCCTACTAGATACAGGGTGCTATAAGTCGTTTTTAAAGTTTTTAAAAAGACTATAAATTTCACGACGTCATTACTCAATCACAATAATGGCACCGATGAAACATAAACTTGCGAACTTTTAGAAGTAATATAATACATGTATATCAACCAGGGCCGTACACAGCAGCACAGGGACAGGGGGGGCAGTTGCTCCCCCCTAGCAAGGCGAAAAATAGACCAAAATGTACTGAGAACTGTACTATTTTCATTTACTTTTTGCTTTTAAATACGTACTGTCCCCCCTTGAATTTGGGTTATGTCAACGAGAAAGTCTGAGTTCTTCCTCCGATTTCAAATCACCGAGAAGTGGTTGAAAAGACGAGGTGCAGCTCATTTCTCTAATCATGAATAATTGTTGGAGAAATTCAAAGTTGACCAAATTGCATGTTAATAATTAAGATCATATTTTCAGACCTCCTACGCAGCGGAGCCGATTTCCATTGTTTTGTCCTTAGTGAATTATTAATGAGTTCGAGAAGTTATATTATCAAACACGAGAAAGTCCGAGTTCTTCCTCCGATTTCAAAACACCGAAAACATCGAGAAGTGGTTTAAAAGACGAGGGCAGCTTCTCTATTCATGAATAAATCTTGGAGAAATTCAAACTGTTTAAAAGTTAAAGTTGATCAAATTGTATGCTAATTAAGATCACATTTGGGAGTGAATTTGTTTTGTTTTGTCGTCATTTCATAAATTATTAACGACTTTGAGAAGTAATATTTCAAACGTGACCGCCAGCCTTTCTTCTATGTTGATTATAGTGTCTCTAGTCTTTACATTGGGACATGCTTTAACGGTGTTAAGCGCTTCAGGAAAATATTAAAAATAGATCTTCCAAAAGTGTTAAAATCGTGTTACAAATAGATCTTCCAAAAGTGTTAAAAATCGTGTTAAAGATAGACCTTCAAAAAGAGTTAAAAATCGTGTTGAAAAATAGATCCTCCAAAAGTGTTAAACAACACTGCGCTACTAATCACTACGTCACTGGTTATATTAACACCATTACTTCATTATTTTCAACTTTCATGAATACGATTGTAAAACTTGTTTTTTTATTTGCTACATCAGTTTTGCTTTGTTTTCAAAGAAATTCCGTCACTTTGTCCTCAACCTTTTTTTAGTAGGTATTTGTGCGAATCAAAAACCTCTCCAATAATTCAATACTCTTGCTTGAGACACTTATAATTAAATGATAACATTGTTGATGTTTGGAGCAGATGATGGTTGTCGAATTATGTGCTGATTACGAAAATCATGTGATGTTTTTGTTTGCTCTGGATTTTTAAGAACAGACGGCAGTTCTTGAGCGACTTCTCATTGGAAACTACATGAACCTGATCCGAAAATAAAGTAAGTGAAAAATAGGGTAAATTATATAATCCAGACATGGTTACTATCTTTAGTACTAACTAGCTGTACCTACAGCGGTCTATTCTTCGTGTGCAAGTGACGTCAAATACCACATAAATTAATACAAAAATTTAGTTATGAATCCTATCAACATGATTCTTTGCAGTGTTTTAGAGAATTGTGATATGAATTATTGTAGAAATTTGCAGATGGGCTCGATGTTTTGTGTCCGAGTTTTCGAAGTTTGAATTTTGTCACGCAACTCTTACTTAGCGCTAGTCACGTCTCTGAAAAGTCGTGGAAAACAACAAATTTGTACCAAATTAAATGTTTTTAGTTTTGTACATGTTTAGAAGTTCTATTTATAGTGAAATTAAGTGATGTATATCAACTCTAAGCTTGAATTATATTTTTTGAAATCTTGGCCGCCATGTTGGATGACAACAGCGTATCATCCAACATGGCGCCGCTATACAAACACACAGGAATATTTGGAAACTTCGTTCGCCCATAACTCGGTAAAGAAATGCTCTAGTGCTCCAAAATTTGGCCCAGAGTTGTTATTTTGATAGCTCTACAAGCTCATAAGCATTTTATTTTATTTGGCAAAGGAAATCATATTTTCGAAATTTGGTTGCACACGAAGAATTGGGTATCGATGTAAGATGTGCGTAACAAAATGGAAAAGTTGCAACTGAGATACATGCCATCAATAAACCTGTAACGCAAGGAATCTAACGAGAATGATCCAAATATACGAACCATGTTAAATACGGGTTACTTTTTGGTCGCCTTATCGCTTGAATTGCTTTGAAAGTTAAGTAAACCGGAGATGCTGAAACTGAACAATAATACGGTCTCAGAAATGAAACGACAATGTGCAGAACAAAATGATCAAATGTATTATTCGTTTCGATTCGAAAACACAGTTATAGGTTTTCTTCGCAGGGTGCTATAAGTCGTTTTTAAAGTTTTTAAACTTGCGAACTTTTAGAAGTAATATAATACATGTATATCAACCAGGGCCGTACACAGCAGCACAGGGGCAGGGGGGGCAGTTGCTCCCCCCTAGCAAGGCGAAAAATAGACCAAAATGTACTGAGAACTGTACTATTTTCATTTACTTTTTGCTTTTCAATACGTACTGTCCCCCCTTGAATTTGGGTTATGTACGGCACTGTCAACGAGAAAGAGAGTTCTTCCTCCGATTTCAAATCACCGAGAAGTGGTTGAAAAGACGAGGTGCAGCTCAGTTCTCTATTCATGAATAATTGTTGGAGAAATTCAAAGTTGACCAAATTAAATTGCATGCTAATTAAGATCGTATTTTCAGACCTCCTACGCAGCGGAGCCGATTTCCATTGTTTTGTCCTTAGTGAATTATTAATGAGTTCGAGAAGTTATATTATCAAACACGAGAAAGTCCGAGTTCTTCCTCCGATTTCAAAACACCGAAAATCCCATCGAGAAGTGGTTTAAAAGACGAGGGTAGCTTCTCTATTCATGAATAATTCGTGGAGAAATTCAAAGTTGACCGAATTGAATACTAATTAGATCACATTTGGGAGTGATTTTGTTTTGTTTTGTCCTCATCATCTCATAAATTATTAATGAGTTTGAGAAGTACTGTTTCAAACAGGAGAATGCCTCTTCCTCCGATATCAAATCAACGCTAGAGACTGAGTGGCTTAAACAATGGACTTCGAGCTGTTTTGACACAATTTCTTCAAGATTTATTCATGGATAGAGAAGCTGAGCTGTTTTTCTCTTCAACGCACAACAACTGAACAATAAAATATTATTGTATACACCTATTCCAAAAATCGTTGTCCCCGCCGAAAGCAACAAGCAAGAAGCTCACGACCGCAAAGGACTTTGGGACTTTCTCCTTATCCATTTATTCATCCGTAGACATTTTGACAACATATGCATTTTCAAATGGCCGAATAGTTCCAAATGATTGCTATTCAACGCTCGTGAGCCGTCTGAAAATCAGGCTAACGCTCGTAGGGATAACTTCTCAAGTACAACGGATAAATTAATTAATTAGGAGATTCCCAAAGTCCTTGCGGTCGTCAGCTTCTCGCTTGTTGCTTTCGGCCCGGACAACGATATTTGGAATAGGTGTATATATTCTTAATCACTAATTATTAGATTTTGTTTCACGGGTTAGAGTGATTCCAATAAACCTGGTCACTACTAATTAGTTGTCAGTGTTTATTAGATGCAAAGAAACAAAAGAAAAGAAAAGAGTTTATTGGAATCATGCACACTCTATGATTAGTGCCATAACTCTAAAAAAATTAATAATATCAATTAGTAATAAGCTAATAAATATACTAATTAATAAATCATAGAAATTGGCTCAAAGCTACTTGGCTGGGCAGTTTGTTCCACTCCTGTTACAAGGTTCTTGGTATTAAAAAATACATGACATATATGTTATGATTCTGTCTTCGAATTTTGGGCTTCCTGTGGTGTACATGTGCTCAAATATTAAAACGCAAGAAATTCGGTTACAAATCAACCTAAGCGCAGCAGGTTATAGTTTTCTCTAGATTTCTCTAGATATTTCGTATTTCTAAAGTAATATTTCGGTCTCAAATTTTAGCTTTGAAAATTTTCGATTTTGCGAATTATAATGGGTTTACAGTGCATCGTGTCCTTATTTTGTACACAACAACTTTGGAGGCAAAGATACAAAGATCCAGAGCATGTACATCCACCATATTCCACACAATCTATGATTATTACCTTCTAAGTAGAACCTCCTTTTTTGAAGTAACCATTGCTTAATTTAGCTTCTCTAGAAAGCCGAGATCTTTGCCCGGTCGATAGGTTTCGTTCTCTATTTTGATAACCGTCAAGACTAAAACTCCGGAAAAAAAACATAATCCTTGCATTACTTTTATCTCGATAGAGATATTCTTACACATTAATACCTCTAGAAACTAAAAAAATTTACATATACACTGTACACGAAGATCTGAACAGAATATTGAGCGTTTTATAGTCGGCATGAAGCAGACCAGACCACAGGCAGCCCAACCATTGCTTTTGATGCTACTAAATAATTAAAAAAATGATATTTGCGTCTTTTTTGATGGGTTCCCTGTGGTAAAGCGCGCGCGCAATACATATGTTGGGTTCCCTGTGATGAGTAATGTCCTATGTTGGGCTTCCTGTGTGCATCCCGCGCGTCCCGCATGTATGTGTATAGAGTCGTTTTCGTATGAGTGGGAAGTAGTTACGGTACGGTTCGTACCGTGCGGTGACCGTATCGCGCCATCATCATGCCGTATCCAAGCATTCTGATTGGTTGAGCGATGATTTTGCGCGCTGTGATTTTAAATACAATGTCTTCGATTCCGTACCGTGACCGTAACTCCGTACCGTAGGTTTCCCACTCATACGAAAACGACTCTATTGAAACAAGGTATGAAACTCCAGTCACGTGATGGCCTGATGTGCGGCGCAAGTAGATGGTGCACTTTTCCGTGAACCGAAGAGGAAGAGCCGAAGTCGTCGTACGCTACAGGCCCGTGGGGGGTACCCAAGGTGAAGTCGTTATTTTGTCGCTAATGGCGGGGGCGTCGAAGAGAAGTTCATATCAAGAAAGACTGATTGTTTCGGTGTAAACGTTGGGATTCTTTTCCCTATTCGTGGTAAGTTTAGAAGTTCACAATTCATGTCAACTTTAAGTAAATCTAGAAGAAATTCGACGGTTTTAAAGTAGTCCTTTTTCATTTTGAATGCCGGGTTGAGAAACTTTGGATGTGTTGTGCTCGACACTTTTGTTGAAAATAAACTGAACTAAAAGTACTTTTTGTCATGGTTTTTACGTAGTATTTGCTCTAAATGTTCTCTAATGAAAGGACTTGCCTATACTAGGGCAGAAGGGCTGCTTAATACTCCTCAACAAATCAGTTTTTTCTATAAATTATGACTGAGCTATTTCAGTATTTGACAAGTGTGTAGACTGTAGCAGTGTCAGTGATCGAAATACACTTCAACAAGGAACCTCTCTCAACTGACTGATTTTACTTTATCTGTTTAAACATTACTGACTCTCTCATCTAGAAAGTGTTTGACATAATTTTGAACTTTACTTATAGTTCTTCTGACACAAGGGAACGCCAACACAGCAGTAAACCATCTGAAGCAAAAATATAGACGAACTCAATTCCTGACTGACATCGAAGGAGACATGAATGGCGATGGACTCGTGAAGCTGCCGTGAACTAAAATATTAACAGTTGTTCGTTATTGTCATTGAAATAGCACGACACATTTTAATAGCAAGAGTAATTTTAACTGCGTATTTTTCGTAACGGAACGTAAGTAAGCTTATCGCTTCCAACTTCGATGTTTGCTATTCAATCAGTCATGTCACTCATGATCAGTGATTCACAACTTGTCGATTGTGTATAATATTTATCTCATTGTTATTAAGCTTATTTCCATGCTATTACTGATCAATATAGTGAATAAATTGCACAGAAAGTAACGGCAAAACAGTGTGTAAAAAGCTAGTAAACTTATTGTTGAAATAAATACGTTTGTCATTTTGTGTACAAGTACTGATAGCAAATGTGTTGTGCAGTACTAAATATTGAGACTATTCAGCATTTATAAAACACAATGCGTCAATTTTGAAGATTTTAATCGATAAAAATCAAAATACAAAACAAATACTTAACAGAAGTCAAAACAGAAAACAAATAAAGTATATTGTAGATGTTTTGACTCTTGTTTAGTGAACATATCAATGTTGAAACTTGCCAAAAAGAGCATCGTTCAGATTTGCCGAGCGCTTGTCGATGCCTTCTCGAAGGTAAAATCCGACTACTTCACGGAAAAGTGCACCATCTACTTGCGCCGCACATCGGAGCCACGAGGCTCAAAATTTCAAAAATTTTGTTTCTCAGCGTACGTTGAAGTTAGACGACTGACACTTACAAAGTGTTTCGAGAATACGGTAAAGTTTAGTTATTCGAAGAAAAATTGAATTTTCACATCACATTGACAAAATTAGGGTCAAAAACGTATTTGTCACGTGACCGAGTTTCATACCTTGTTTTTCAATATACACATTTGCTGCGGGCGCATCCCACAGGAATCACACAGGAAGCCCAACATAGGACATTACTCAGCACAGGGAACCCAACATATGTATTGCGCGCGCGCGCGCTTTACCACAGGGAACCCATCAAAAAAAGACGCAAATATATATTTTTTAATTATTTAGTAGCCTCAAAAGCAATGGTTGGGCTGCCTGTGACCAGACTGGCCGCCAATCGCCATATTGAAAATTCGTTCCAGCGAGCCGTGACGTCACACTGGTACTATGAGTGGGTCATTTTTGAACAATATAGTCACCCCCTCCTCCTGGAGGAAAGGAATGAAGACAGAAACAGAGCCGAAACAGAAGAAGAAAGAAAAAGAGAAAAAGAAAGGAACAGGACTGAATACAACCATTCCTGAATTTCACTGGGGATCATTTCGGAACTATTCTGATGATCATTTCGAGTCCGGTATCATTTCGGACCACCAGTTTTGGGGCCAGTGATTATTTCGGAGCCAGGGGATCATTTCAGGTCCTGTACATATCTAAGAATTAATCATTCTAGGAGAAATCCAAGGTAAAGTTCACAAATTGTATGTAATTTTAAAACTTTGAATTAAGGTAGCTCGCGGGTATTTCTTTGTACGATGGGTTTCATTAATCGATGTTTTGAGCAGCAAAACGTTAACCGATTTCGGATATTTTTCATCCTGATAATCAGGAATTCGTAAATTTCATAAAAATCACAATTTCATTGTAATAAAGACGACATTTGTTGAGTTACAATCGATATTGAAACACTCCATTTTCAGAGAAAATGCTTATGTTTTCCAAACTCCAAGGTGGATTATTTTTAAAATTACCTCCAACAAGTGCATACCGGTACAAGTGTGAAGGATTACTGGTGCCAAGTTTCAAGAAAATCCGTAGGTTGGACGTAATGTTTAAAGGCCGACAATGAGGACTTGACGGGATTTCAAAGTCCGCGCAATGAGTTCAAGTCCGAGGCGAAGCCGAGAGGACTTGAACTCATTGCAAGGACTTTGAAATCCCGTCAAGTCCGAATTGGAGGCCTTTGAACGACTTCAACTCCTCATTAATTATTCGGGAGGAATCAAAGACAAATAAAAGTTGCTGGTAGTTGAGTATTTTTGCAAGGAAAACTAAAAAATATCGAGAAAATAGGGCTACAAATTCTTTTAATCACTGTTATTATGAAGAGCAAAGTTAATTGAACAATCAGTGCTATTCAATTGCCTTTTGTTCATAATGCAATCAAATATTTTTTAAAGCATAGTCTCTCGGGATATGTTAGCTGCATTACCTGTTACAGTTACTGGTTTCAATTAAGCTAGTTCAGTGTTAATTGAACAAAACTTTATTGAGCAATCATAATAATAATCAGTGCTATTCATGCCATTCGTACATATTGCTTTCAATAATGGGAAATTATTTGGAATGAGATCGAAGGAGCATCGTAGTTTAAGGCTTTCTGATATTATAGTAGACTCGGAAACCATTACATTTAAGGAGAATTCATCTAAGACGTATCATGGGGGGATCTCAGACTTGAAAAAAACACCAAGGAAAGTAAGACACTTATGTCATAGTGTAGGGGAAGAGAATCACGAGCGATGCCTAGTTTCTATTTATAAGCTTTATTATGAGAAAGTCAATAGTTTAGCTGTTAAGAATAAGGCGTTTTACTTTCAGCCATTTGAAAACGATATATCGTTTAAGAATGCTCCAGTTGGTATTCACAGTTTAAATGCAATACTCCCTAATTTGTGTGCCGCAATAGGAGCTCCTAGAAAAACGAGCCACAGTCTTCGTGTTACAACTGTAACTAAATTGTTTAATGCTCAAGTAGAAGAGAAATTAATTCGGAGTCGTAGTGGCCACACTAGTAATGCTCTTTTTGCATATGAGAAATCGAGCAAGGAGCAGGAACAAAATGTTTCAGAAATTCTGGGTCCTGTAAAACCCAGTAAGCAGGATTTTATTGAAAGTAAGCCTAAGCCGAGTGCTTCTAGTAGTTCAACTGAACAAGAATTGCCTGTTTTTGAAATAGACGAATTGGATAGCTTTTTTGATGAGATTTTGGGAGAAGATGAAAGCTTAAGTATGTCTAATAATGTAGCACCTCCACAACCGCCCGGATGGAAGTATGCTTCCGATGGGCCAATTAAGATAAGTGGCAATAATTGCAATGTAACCATTAATCAAATCAGAAAGCCTTAAATTATCATTTACAGTGCATTCAGCCGAGAGAGAATCTTCTTTTGTGTTAAGTAAATTCATATAAATAGATATTATATCCAATGTATCTTTATCAACGGACGGATGATTGATTGATGTGCAAGTTTCAGTTTATTTCATGGTTTAATGCACTTGGATGATAATCTAACTTAGTAAAAGAGGTGTATCCACCTCATAATGATAATGAATGGAATTTGAAAGGAAATTGTTTAATCTGATCAATAAAAGAGTAATTATGCATGCCATGATGTTTTTCAATAATATTTTATTCGTAGTAACTGGAAAAATTTCCAGTTACTGGAACAACTTGTTCCAGTAACTAGAAACTTTTCCAGTTACTGCTAGGAGGACTAGACCAGGTATCCAGTGTCCTCAAGGGATTAAAATCAGACCATTGGATTGGCTGAATACCTCGTGAATAATTAATGAGGATTTGAATGAAATGTACAAAATAGTACAAAATATTAGCTATTCACCTGTGTGGTATATACTAAAACAATTATTCCCCTCAGTGTCGGTGAGTAGTGGTAGATATTTTTATATTTGGCTGGCTATATTCACTTGTGTGGTATTTACTAAAACAATTATTCCCCTCAGTGTCGGTGAGTAGTGGTAGATATTTATATATTTGGCTGGCTATATTCACTTGTGTGGTATATACTAAAACAATTATTCCCCTCAGTGTCGGTGAGTAGTGGTAGATATTTACCTCGCCGCTCGAAGTGTCGCGGCTCGGTAAATATCCACCACTACTCACCTCCACTTCGGGGAATAATTGTTAAATCCATGATGAACGAGGAACTACTCTGTAGAAAAGTCATCATTAAAAAAACATGGACATATTTTAAAAAGCTTGATAACACTTTCAGCATTTATTGTCGATCAATACAACTTCCTTATCTAATCCTCCTATTCATTCCATATTTGGTTCAGAAATGGATCCTACAAGAGTTCTACTGTACGTTATGGTCTGTGTGGGTCTTCACCAGTCCTTCGCCAACTCCTGTGAAATCTACCGTTTTGAAGACGAACAAAACAAAGCATTTGAAAACCACGTCATCAAAACCATGACAACCAGCATGAAAGAACTTTGCCAGGGTGCCTGTGTACGGTTACATAAGTGTTTCTCCATCAATGTTCGACCGTCAAAGTTTCTAGGATTTGTTGAATGTGATCTGAACAACTCGAGTAAGAAAGCGAGTCCTGGGAGTCTGGTGACTAGAGCGGAATCAGAATATCACCAGATGGGGGTAAGTAGGAAAGATACCCTGCTAGCAGAGTTTCCGGTCTTTGGTCGATGTCTTTGTATTTATCTTTTGCTGTATTGGCTTTTGCTTCTGTTTCTTAATCGTCCGAGAGAAAACCCTGCCAGGATTCGCCACTTTATTCGTTGAGCATGCGTAGCGGTTTACGTCATAAGTTGCGTAGCAACGAAAATGCATAGTTGACTAACGGTAATCAGTAAAGTCTTTTTTACAATACTTTATTCCTAGATTTGTACATTCTTCTATATTGGGTCAGCAATTTTAAAATAAGTCCAGAGGAGTTACAACGATAGCTAGAGGATTTGTTGGGAAACGATTGTCCACTAGTAGTAGGGTGTCAGTTTCATATGCAGTCGAACCGCCGTCATAAACTGGTAAATGATAGACATCCCATATCAGTCCTATTCAACATCCAAACACATCCCCACCTTGATTGCCAGTTCTTGATGTATTGACAACCTCTCTAATTACCTCCACGTGAAACAACAGCTTCATCGAAAATAACATTCGAATATTGGACGTATTTGTTTGGTAACGAAGGCTCAATATCAAGTAACCAGCGGCAACTCTGCGTGCGCAAACCGTGGGCTCATTTATAGCCACATGAAACATTTTTATTTTATGTGTGCGCCTGTAAGAACGATGGCATGAACGGCATAGGAATGTAAAAGGTGTTAATTTTGCATTCTTCTTTCTTGTAATTTCAATGGTTCATACTCATAAATTCAATAGAAACCCAACCAAGGAATACATTTCCATTAGATAACTTTTGAGAATTTAATTCACTTTTAATCAAACTAACTTTGGTTTGATTTTAAAGAAAATTGTGTGTGAGGAAAGTTCTCAAATTTGTGAATCAAATATCCATTGTCTTCCCTCTTTTCTATTGGCTGCATAGTGCTCTCCTTCAGTTTTCACAGTAAAAATGGGCAACTGCATAGAGTTCCCTCTATTTTCACCTTGAAACTTTGATAGTTGGTATCTGAGACAGCATGCTACACATATTCAAGCAAAATCGTGTGTGAGGCGAGCTCAATGCCGCAGTCTATTGTCTTTTGCTATCGTTCTTACGCGGAATGCTACTTAAACCAGTTTCTATCATCCAAGAATTTGGAACTGAAGGCCCGGCGTTACGCATGCTCAACGAATAAAGTGGCGAATCCTGGCAGAGTTTTCTCTCGGACGATCAAGAAACCGGCTGAGAAACAAAAGCCAATACAGCAAAAGATAAATACAAAAACATCGACCAAAGAGGAAACTCTGCTAGCAGGGTATAGGAAAGAAACAAAGAACAATTAAAATAAAGGAAGGAATGTGTCAATATCGCTACAGCGAAATTGACAAAGAAAGAGAGAAAGAAAGTAAAATATATTTAATTACAGGGATTTAATTATTTTATCAGCAGGACCTCTCTGAAAACCATATTTGTGACGAGATCTTCCTGTCTAAACATTGTTATTGTTATAATTATAATAATAATAATAATAATAATAATAATAATAATAATTATTATTATTATTATTATTATTATTATTGTTGTTGAAAAATAGGTAAATATTCATGTATATTTTGTTTCTCATTTTCTTCTACAGAAAGTCGATGAGAGAAATCGTAAAAACTATATCGAAGTTATAAAGGCAGGTCAGTCAATACAGTCAATACAGTCAGTCAGTAAAAACTATATCGAAGTTATAAAGGAAGGTCAGTCAATACAGTCAATACAGTCAGTCAGTAAAAAACTATATCGAAGTTATAAAGGAAGGTCAGTCAATACAAATATATACCTCATGAACATTGATCTCTAAATGCGATTTGATTGGTGTTGAACTGAACTTAATCTCTCTCAGATCTTGGTAATGACTGGTATCGCTATGGTGATGCTGCTCTGAAAGTTTTCAAGGATCTTAAAACTTGGTCCGAAGCACGAACACACTGTCAGTCACTTGGTGGAGATCTTGCTTCCATCTCTTCTGAAAACCACAACCACTTTATATATGATGTGTTTCTCAAAGACATCAACAATCAAACAAGTGAGACTTATATGAGACACTTTCTGTGTAATATATTTTGTTCGGTTGGGTTGGCTTCGTCCAATGAGTTCCCAGTGGCTCAGTGGTTAGAACACCATACAAGTATTCCAGGAGGTCGCAGGAGGTTCAAATCCAGTGTAGAGGGTTTGCACGATCATTTGGCAGCAGCCACGTTAGGGAGTATTTTAAAGGGAGGCCTTTCCCATAATGAATTGAATTAGTTCCCATTTAAAATGATTTTATTGTTCATGCCCCATAACATGGCTGCCGCCACCTGATCGTGCAAACCCTCTTTTTTTTCGATAGAGTGTGTATGATGACAACTCCAATGATGTTACTGTTTGCTCTGATAGGATGAATGATGTTGTTGTTTGCTCTGATACGATGAATGATGTTATTGTTTGCTCTGATAGGATGAATGATGTTGTTGTTTGCTCTGATAGGATGAATGATGTTGTTGTTTGCTCTGATACGATGAATGATGTTATTGTTTGCTCTGATAGGATGAATGATGTTGTTGTTTGCTCTGATAGGATGAATGATGTTGTTGTTTGCTCTGATAGGATGAATGATGCTGTTGTTTGCTCTGATAGGATGAATGATGTTGTTGTTTGCTCTGATAGGATGAATGATGTTGTTATTTGCTCTGGTAGGATGAATGATGTTGTTGTTTGCTCTGATAGGATGAATGATGTTGTTGTTTGCTCTGATAGGATGAATGATGTTGTTGTTTGCTCTGATAGGATGAATGATGTTGTTGTTTGCTCTGATAGGATGAATGATTTTGTCGTTTGCTCTGATAGGATGAATGATGTTGTTCTTTGCTCTGATAGGATGAATGATGTTGTTGTTTGCTCTGATAGGATGAATGATGTTGTCGTTTGCTCTGATAGAATGAATGATGATGCTGTTTGCTCTGATGGAATGAATGATGATGTTGTTTGCTCTGATAGGATGAATGATGTTGTTGTTTGCTCTGATAGGATGAATGATGTTGTTGTTTGCTCTGATAGGATGAATGATGTTGTTGATTGCTCTGATAGGATGAATGATGTTGTTGTTTGCTCTGATAGGATGAATGATGTTGTTGTTTGCTCTGATAGGATGAATGATGTTGTTGTTTGCTCTGATAGGATGAATGATGTTGTTATTTGCTCTGGTAGGATGAATGATGTTGTTGTTTGCTCTGATAGGATGAATGATGTTGTTGTTTGCTCTGATAGGATGAATGATGTTGTTGTTTGCTCTGATAGGATGAATGATGTTGTTGTTTGCTCTGATAGGATGAATGATTTTGTCGTTTGCTCTGATAGGATGAATGATGTTGTTGTTTGCTCTGATAGGATGAATGATGTTGTTGTTTGCTCTGATAGGATGAATGATGTTGTCGTTTGCTCTGATAGAATGAATGATGATGCTGTTTGCTCTGATGGAATGAATGATGATGTTGTTTGCTCTGATAGTGAATGATGTTGTTGTTTGCTCTTATAGGATGAATGATGTTGTTGTTTGCTCTGATAGGATGAATCATGTTGTTGTTTGCTCTGATAGCCAGGATGAATGATGTTGTTGTTTGCTCTGATAGGATGAATGATGTTGTTATTTGCTCTGGTAGGATGAATGGTGTTGTTGTTTGCTCTGATAGGATGAATGATGTTGTTGTTTGCTCTGATAGGATGAATGATGTTGTTGTTTGCTCTGATAGGATGAATGATGTTGTTGTTTGCTCTGATAGGATGAATGATGTTGTTGTTTGCTCTGATAGGATGAATGGTGTTGTCGTTTGCTCTGATAGGATGAATGATGTTGTCGTTTGCTCTGATAGGATGAATGATGTTGTTGTTTGCTCTGTGAAGAAAGACTCCTCGATCGTGATTTCAAAATGAAGTTTAATGACGACGATGATACTTAAGTCCTACAATACAATTAGGGTGTAAAACTAAATAACAAGATAACAAATAGACAATATATCAGAAGCTAAAGACTCACAGTAATCATATAAGTGCAATTACATAGGCATAGGGTCGTGCTTCAAGATTAGTTTGTAGATGTAAACAAAATGGCTGACTGCTTACTAGTTCGGGTCAGCGGTAATTCAGAGCTGACGGTTGGTCAGCGGGTAGTCCCTTCACTCTGATAGGATGAATGATGTTGTTGTTTGCTCTGATAGGATGAATGATGTTGTTGTTTGCTCTGATAGGATGAATGATGTTGTTGTTTGCTCTGATAGGATGAATGATGTTGTTGTTTGCTCTGATAGGATGAATGATGTTGTTGTTTGCTCTGATAGGATGAATGATATCGTTGTTTGCTCTGATAGGATGAATGATGTTGTTATTTGCTCTGATAGGATGAATGATGTTGTTGTTTGCTCTGATAGGATGAATTATGTCGTTGTTTGCTCTGATAGGATGAATGATGTCGTTGTTTGCTCTGATAGGATGAATGATGTCGTTGTTTGCTCTGATAGGATGAATGGTGTCGTTGTTTGCTCTGATAGGATGAATGATGTTGTTGTTTGCTCTGATAGGATGAATGATGTCGTTGTTTGCTCTGATAGGATGAATGATGTTGTTGTTTGCTCTGATAGGATGAATGATGTTGTTGTTTGCTCTGATAGGATGAATGATGTCGTTGTTTGCTCTGATAGGATGAGTGATGTCGTTGTTTGTTCTGATAGGATGAATGATGTTGTTGTTTGCTCTGATAGGATGAATTATGTCGTTGTTTGCTCTGATAGGATGAATGATGTCGTTGTTTGCTCTGATAGGATGAATGATGTTGTTGTTTGCTCTGATAGGATGAATGATGTTGTTGTTTGCTCTGATAGGATGAATGATGTTGTTGTTTGCTCTGATAGGATGAATGATGTTGTTCTTTGCTCTGATAGGATGAATGATGTTGTTGTTTGCTCTGATAGGATGAATGATGTTGTTGTTTGCTCTGATATAGGATGAATGATGTTGTTGTTTGCTCTGATAGGATGAATGATGTCGTTGTTTGCTCTGATAGGATGAATGATGTCGTTGTTTGCTCTGATAGGATGAATGGTGTCGTTGTTTGCTCTGATAGGATGAATGATGTTGTTGTTTGCTCTGATAGGATGAATGATGTCGTTGTTTGCTCTGATAGGATGAATGATGTTGTTGTTTGCTCTGATAGGATGAATTATGTCGTTGTTTGCTCTGATAGGATGAATGATGTTGTTGTTTTGCTCTGATAGGATGAATGATGTTGTTGTTTGCTCTGATAGGATGAATAATGTTGTTGTTTGCTCTGATAGGATGAATGATGTTGTTGTTTGCTCTGATAGGATGAATGATGTTGTTGTTTGCTCTGATAGGATGAATGATGTTGTTCTTTGCTCTGATAGGATGAATGATGTTGTTGTTTGCTCTGATAGGATGAATGATGTTGTTGTTTGCTCTGATATAGGATGAATGATGTTGTTGTTTGCTCTGATAGGATGAATGATGTCGTTGTTTGCTCTGATAGGATGAATGATGTCGTTGTTTGCTCTGATAGGATGAATGGTGTCGTTGTTTGCTCTGATAGGATGAATGATGTTGTTGTTTGCTCTGATAGGATGAATGATGTCGTTGTTTGCTCTGATAGGATGAATGATGTTGTTGTTTGCTCTGATAGGATGAATTATGTCGTTGTTTGCTCTGATAGGATGAATGATGTTGTTGTTTTGCTCTGATAGGATGAATGATGTTGTTGTTTGCTCTGATAGGATGAATAATGTTGTTGTTTGCTCTGATAGGATGACTGATGTTGTTGTTTGCTCTAATAGGACGAATGATGTTGTTGTTTGCTCTGATAGGATGAATGATGTTGTTGTTTGCTCTGGTACGATGAATGATGTTATTGTTTGCTCTGATAGGATGAATGATGTTGTCGTTTGCTCTGATAGGATGAATGATGTTGTTGTTTGCTCTGATAGGATGAATGATGTTGTCGTTTGCTCTGATAGAATGAATGATGATGCTGTTTGCTCTGATGGAATGAATGATGATGTTGTTTGCTCTGATAGGATGAATGATGTTGATGTTTGCTCTGATAGGATGAATGATGTTGTTGTTTGCTCTGATAGCCTGGATGAATGATGTTGTTGTTTGCTCTGATAGGATGAATGATGTTGTTATTTGCTCTGGTAGGATGAATGATGTTGTTGTTTGCTCTGATAGGATGAATGATGTTGTTGTTTGCTCTGATAGGATGAATGATGTTGTTGTTTGCTCTGATAGGATGAATGATGTTGTTGTTTGCTCTGATAGGATGAATGATGTTGTTGTTTGCTCTGATAGGATGAATGATGTTGTCGTTTGCTCTGATAGGATGAATGATGTTGTTGTTTGCTCTGTGAAGAAAGACTCCTCGATCGTGATTTCAAAATGAAGTTTAATGACGACGATGATATGTCCTACAATACAATTAGGGTGTAAAACTAAATAACAAGATAACAAATAGACAATATATCAGAAGCTAAAGACTCACAGTAATCATATAAGTGCAATTACATAGGCATAGGGTCGTGCTTCAAGATTAGTTTGTAGATGTAAACAAAATGGCTGACTGCTTACTCGTTCGGGTCAGCGGTAACTCAGAGCTGACTGTTGGTCAGCGGGTAGTCCTTTCATCCCCCCCAGTCCGAAAACCTTCGGTGACGAAGTGCGGCGTAGGTAGGAGGACTCATTCAAGCCATTGCCCAGTTTCTGGCTCATGTCGCTTGGGCGGCCGTCGCGCACGTTGTGGACGCGGCGGGTCGTGGGGTAGAATCTGTGGCGGCGTTGTGTTACTGCCAGCTGATGGCAACTGGATGGGCGGTGCATCTGCTGTATGCCTTGGGGGACCAGAGGACGCTTGTGGCTCTTGGGGTTCTTCCTCAGGGAGGCAGTCGGGGGCGGCTGCTGTGGGTGGAGATGTCGTCCGCTGTCCGGCACTGCTGTCGGACGGGTCTGATGCTGTCTGCTGTCGAGGTGTGATGGAGGGGGTGGCTTGGGTGTACGCGCGAAGGAAGCGGCGGTTGCGCAACGTAAGTCTTCCAGAACCATCCACCTTCACACGGTACTGGTCGTGAACGGGTGATTCCATGACCACTCCCGATCTGTCCCACTTGGTTGGGTTGGAGCCTTGGGATTCTGCAGGAAGACTTGCTCGCCGATTGACAGGGGGCGTAGTGCCCGCGAGTGGGCCTTCAGACTCTCAGTGGTGCGGGTTATGCGTGCCCGGAGAGCATCTTCCTTTGCGGCCCAAGCGTGCCGCCATAATGGGCGAATGTTGGGGTTGGTGTACTTCTCCAAGCGGTTAACGAAGGCTAGGGAGTCTCGTAACGGGCGACCGAAGATGATCTGCGCAGGGGAGAGGTTGCAGTCAGGATCTGGGGTGTTCCTCAGCTGGAGCATGGCACACAGGAACCGGTCGTGAGCAGGGCGATTGCCAGGGCTTCGGAGACGTCCTCTGACTGGAATTCGCAGTCCGGGACAGAGCACGTGACGATGACCATTATTACTGACTTGTCATGAAGAAAGACTCCTCGATCGTGATTTCAAAATGAAGTTTAATGACGACGATGATAAGTCCTACAATACAATTAGGGTGTAAAACTAAATAACAACATAACAAATAGACAATATATCAGAAGCTAAAGACTCACAGTAATCATATAAGTGCAATTACATAGGCATAGGGTCGTGCTTCAAGATTAGTTTGTAGATCGATGTAAACAAAATGGCTGACTGCTTACTCGTTCGGGTCAGCGGTAATTCAGAGCTGACTGTTGGTCAGCGGGTAGTCCCTTCACTCTGATAGGATGAATGATGTTGTTGTTTGCTCTGATAGGATGAATGATGTTGTTGTTTGCTCTGATAGGATGAATGATGTTGTTGTTTGCTCTGATAGGATGAATGATGTCGTTGTTTGCTCTGATAGGATGAATGATGTCGATGTTTGCTCTGATAGGATGAATGATGTCGTTGTTTGCTCTGATAGGATGAATGATGTCGTTGTTTGCTCTGATAGGATGAATGATGTCGTTGTTTGCTCTGATAGGATGAATGATGTCGTTGTTTGCTCTGATAGGATGAATGATGTTGTTGTTTGCTCTGATAGGATTAATGATGTTGTTGTTTGCTCTGATAGGATGAATAATGTTGTTTTTTGTTCTGATAGGATGAATGATGTCGTTGTTTGCTCTGATAGGATGAATGGTGTCGTTGTTTGCTCTGATAGGATGAATGATGTTGTTGTTTGCTCTGATAGGATGAATGATGTCGTTGTTTGCTCTGATAGGATGAATGATGTTGTTGTTTGCTCTGATAGGATGAATGATGTTGTTGTTTGCTCTGATAGGATGAATGATGTCGTTGTTTGCTCTGATAGGATGAATGATGTCGTTGTTTGCTCTGATAGGATGAATGATGTTGTTGTTTGCTCTGATAGGATGAATTATGTCGTTGTTTGCTCTGATAGGATGAATGATGTCGTTGTTTGCTCTGATAGGATGAATGATGTTGTTCTTTGCTCTGATAGGATGAATGATGTTGTTGTTTGCTCTGATAGGATGAATGATGTTGTTGTTTGCTCTGATATAGGATGAATGATGTTGTTGTTTGCTCTGATAGGATGAATGATGTTGTTGTTTGCTCTGATAGGATGAATGATGTCGTTGTTTGCTCTGATAGGATGAATGGTGTCGTTGTTTGCTCTGATAGGATGAATGATGTTGTTGTTTGCTCTGATAGGATGAATGATGTCGTTGTTTGCTCTGATAGGATGAATGATGTTGTTGTTTGCTCTGATAGGATGAATGATGTTGTTGTTTGCTCTGATAGGATGAATGATGTAGTTGTTGTTTGCTCTGATGTAGGATGAATGATGTTGTTGTTTGCTCTGATAGGATGAATTATGTCGTTGTTTGCTCTGATAGGATGAATGATGTCGTTGTTTGCTCTGATAGGATGAATGATGTTGTTCTTTGCTCTGATAGGATGAATGATGTTGTTGTTTGCTCTGATAGGATGAATGATGTTGTTGTTTGCTCTGATATAGGATGAATGACGTTGTTGTTTGCTCTGATAGGATGAATGATGTTGTTGTTTGCTCTGATAGGATGAATGATGTCGTTGTTTGCTCTGATAGGATGAATGATGTTGTTGTGTAATGTTATTTTCTTGTTGATGGAACATATACTACGATTAGAACAGATTCAGAAAGAACATCTTTATTCTGTTATGCGTAGCCATCTTGAAGCATGTGAACGGGCTATCTAATTTACATAAAGAAACCGGAAGTGAATGTACCGGAAGTAACTATTACATCTCCTTCTTTCTCTTGTTAGGAAAATATCAACTGTAACAATGTTATGAAATAAACAAGTGTTAATGTTTATACATTAAAGGTCTAGTCTTTCAGGCGATTTTCTAACACGTGTCGATCGCCTCAACTCTGTGGTTTGGGGTTCACTAGATTGTTCAACCGTGCTAACAATGTCATTGTTCAGATCTTGATTAAGTGTAGTTGGCACGCATGGTACATCAGTAGCTGCATTGTCAGTGTCTCTAGGTACATTACCTACATTTGTAAATGTTTCACCAGTGCGGTGTAAATGTCGTCGGTTCCTTCGTAGAACATTTCCGCTTTCCATGGCGACCATGTAAGAACGAGGGTGTGTATGGTTGCATCCTTGATGATACCTTGCTGCCATGTGTGTGTTTGGGGGTTGAGCACACGAACTTGTTCGTTAGGATAGAGTGGTGATAAGGACTTGGCTGTCTTATCGTAGACAAATCTCTGTTTGTCTTGTCTTTCCTGCAATTTGCTGTTTATATATCCATCAGCTGATAGTCCAACATTTGCTTTAGAGATTGCTGGTAAATTGGTCTTATAGACACGCGAGTTTAGTAATTCTGCTGGTGATGATAAGGTATGATCGAGTGGCGTTGTTCTGAGACATAACATAGCTAAATGAGGGTCTGCACCTGACTCCTTGCATTTTTGTAGCAGATTTTTTACTGTTTGTACGTTGCGCTCTATGAAGCCATTAGCTTGTGGGTAATATGGTGATGTTGTTACATGATCAAAACCATAAGTGTTGCTAAACTTCTGAAATACCTCAGATGTAAACTGTGTGTCATTTCCTGTAATCAACTTGTCTGGAATTCCATGTTCTTCAAACATACCCTTCATGTGTGCAATGGTGGTGCTTGACTCACAGTTGGCAAGTTTACGTACTAAAGGGAATTTGCTGTAGTAGTCACATACTAGCAAGTAGTGTGAGTTATTCCAGTAAAATAGATCTGCTCCGAGAGTATGCCATGATTTCTGCGGTACATCATGTGGAATCATGGGCTCTTTGGTGTTTTCTTTCTGATGACGCTGACAAGGTGCACATTGTTTCACCATAATATCAATATCTTGATTGATATTAGGCCAAAACACTGAGCCTTTAGCACGTAGCTTACATTTTTCTGATCCTTGATGACCATAATGTAGTTGGTTTAGTACTTCAACTTGCACTGTCTTAGGAATTATAATCCTAAGTCCTTTCAGAATTATGCCGTCTGCGACAGTTAACTCATCTCGATAATTCCAATATGCATGTAGTTGTGATGGACATTCTGATCTGACTTTTGGCCAACCATTTGTTATGACTGTCCGTAATAGTGCTAGGTCAATGTCCTTTGCTGTCTCATCTCTTATCTGATCAAGTCTTGTAGGAGTTGCATTCAAGTGTAAGTGCAACTCATGTACCGATACATCTAAACCTGGGATTTCATCTCCAGGACAAGGGCTGATTCGTGACAAGGCGTCTGCGAGTGGTATGTCCTTTCCTGGAATATAGGTAACTTGTGCATTGTATTTCTGAATTCTTAAGAGCATTCTGGCAATGCGTGGGGGTGCACTTGCCAAATGTTTTTTAGATATTGCCTCGAGGGGCTTGTGATCCGTCTGAACAACCACTGGTCTCCCATAGCAATAATAGTGAAATTTCTCTAGTCCATGCACTACTCCAAGCATTTCTCGTTCAATGTTGGAGTAGCGTCGCTCAGTGTCAGTTAGTAGTTTGCTAGAATAGGCCAGAGGTTGATTATCCTGCAGGAGTACAGCGCCTAATCCACGCTGTGATGCGTCAACCTGAACGACTACTGGTTTCTTGCTGTCAAAATATTTAAGTGATGTTGGTGCTGCTATTGCTTGTTTTATCTTGTCAACAGCTGCTTGGTGTTCAGGACTCCAAACAAATTCACTGGATTTTTTGACTAAATCCCACAAGGGTGCTGCAACTGATGCCATATGAGGGATGAATCTGCTAAGATACTGTGTAGCTCCTAGAAATGACTGTAAATCTGGAAGTGAAGACGATGGATCCAATGCATTGATTGCCTCTACCTTTGAAGGGTCAACCTTAAGACCATTTGCACTCAAAATGTGCCCATAGAATGGAATACTAGTGCTCTTTATGACACATTTATCAGGGTTGAACTTTAGACCAGTACTGCGTGCTCTCTCCATAACAGCTTGTAGGTTAGTATCATGATCACTGCCATCTTCTTTGAATCCAACCACGACAATATCATCAGCAATTCCAGTCACACCTGTAAGGTCACCGAAGGTTTCGTCTACTTTCTTCTGGAATACATCCTGTGCACAGATTAAGCCAAAGGGGAGTCGGCAGAAACGATAGCGACCAAAAGGGGAATTGAAGGTTGTGTAGTAGGAGCTTTCTTCATCCAACTTTATATTCCAGTACCCACTTCGTGCATCAACTATTGAAAAATATTTGGCTCCATTCAGCTTTGCTAAAATGTCCTCCAGTGTTGGTGTATAGTGGTGAGGCCTTTTGGTGGCTTTGTTGAGATCCTTTGGGTCTAAGCACAGCCTGATTGATCCATTTGGTTTAGTCACACATACAAATGAGTTAACCCAGTCAGTGGGTTTGTCCACTTTCTTCAGTATTTCTTGAGCACATAACGAGTCAAGCTCTGCTTTGAAGGGTTTACGAAGAGCTTCTGGTATACGACGTGGTGGATGTACTACTGGTGGTACTGTTTCATCAAGAACAATGTGGTACTCGCCTTCGAAACATCCAATTCCTTCAAAACAGTCACTGTATTCAGTAAGGAGTTTCTCCGTCGCTTGTGCATTTCCTTTGGGCTTGCCTTTCTTTTGCTCTGGTTGTGACTTTGTATCTGACTCAGTTGTGCAATTTAAACTACAATGAAGTGTTATCAACTTGAGATCCTGACTTGTCTGTAAACCCAGTATTACCGGTCCTTGTGACTCCACTACATGAAACAAACTTTCTATGGTTGTATTCAAATGTGTAACAGTTAATGTACAGTTACCATAATTCTTGATTGGATGTCCTCCATAAGCAATGATTTTAGTGTTACTTGTCTTAATGTCTACATCTTGAAATAGCTCTTTGTATTTGT
>JAUJYZ010000915.1:15000-19219 GCA_033675265.1 Actinostola sp. cb2023 | reverse complement strand
TTTGAGTTTCAGCCAATCGCTTTTGGAAGTCTTGTAGCGGGTTTGTCGTTTAGCTCGCGCAAATTAACCTGTAAGATGTCCATATTTGCTTAGTAGAGAGGACTGTAGAACTGCCGGGCTGCAATTTGCAGAAGACCGTGTTTTTCTAATAAGTATGTGATACTGTATGTCTAATAACGTAAGATTTCTAGATGTGTCAAAATGTGATCACATCACAGACTTGAGCGTATTTACTCTAGCAAAGTACTCTAAAAACCTGACTCACTTGGATTTGAGTATGTGTTGCCAAGTAACAAGCCACTCCATTGACGAACTTGAAGCCAATCTTCCAGGGCTTGTGTCTTTGCAATTGAGATACTCAGGCGCAAACTCGGTTCACAAATATTTATGAAATGTAAGGAAAAAGCAGGTACTCGCGGATATGTTTTCAATAACTGTTAACTGGAAAAAAAACGCGCGAAAAAAAAAAACGCGCGGAAAAAAAAGCGCGCGGAAAAAAAAAAGCGCGGGGAAAAAAGCGCGCGAAAATTTCCAAATTCCAAAGAATTTCCAAGGTTCGAAGAGCGTGCGTTTTTTCCAGTGTTTTATATGTTTTTATCAGTTCATTCTGACACCTTGTTTTGGTGTAGAACCAAAAGGGGGTTATTGCATGATTTTTTTTACTTCTAAATATCTTAACACTGGAAAAAGGTCCAGAAAGAACATTGGATTTCTGGTGATTCTTGTCTAACTGTCGTGGGTCGTGGGTCGTGGGTACCAAGTCGTGGGTCGTGGGTACCATGTCGTGGGTCGTGGGTACCAAGTCGTGGGTCGTGGGTACCGATTATTATTATTTTGATAAACAGCAAAGGACCATGAACGAAATATGCTCCTAGTATACACTTGATCTGTAAAAGATCTAGTCAGTCAAAGTATAATCATGCCGTATAATATAACGAAAATATGATGATAAAAGGCCGATACTGCGTAGAAAACTTGTAAACGATGACATGATACATCCCAAAAGAGTGAAGATGCAACACAAATCGGAAAACATCGGAATTGGAAACTCACTTGAGCCACTGTTGTTCGCGTTGGTTGCTTATACTATGTTTTGATGCTTCGCCGTGCTGATGGGGTATCTTGTTTTTTTATAAAGTATACAGATCATTTGATTACGCTTCTTTATTAAAATAACTGGATAAAAACAAACAGATCAACCAAACAAAGTGCGTTCTGTTTTGAATAACGCTGAATAACGCACTCGGCTCCGATTTGAAGGAATCGGACTCGGACCGTGAGTTACATTAAAGAAACTGCGGAACAAAAACTAACGTGTACTGATTTTTCTTAATTAGCTTTTAGGATAATGTATTGTACATACATACATAAACTTTATTAACGTGTCATGACTTCTAGCATACCACAAGTGGTACAGTCTCATATAATGCATTGATCGATACAGAATACTTATAGAGCTTATTAGTATTCTGTATCTGATACAGAATACTAATAAGGTCTATTAGTATTCTGTATCAGATACAGAATACTAATAAGCTTTATTACTATTCTGTATCATACTTATGAACAATTGCAGTAATTAATCAACCCCACCTATTCCCTGCCAACTATTCAAACCCTCCCCGTGCTTTTAGTTTCTTGGAAATTGTATGGGAGTTACAAGGTAGTCACGTGACCAGAATGCTGAGCACAGATTGGACAGCTGCCTAATGAATTATTAATGAATATTATAAATATATATACCTTGATCGTGGATCTTTTCTGTAAACTGCACCTTCATACATGGCGTATCCCAGTCTTGTCATTAGAATTTCAATGTCATTAATCAGCTGGGTGCATTGGTCTGTTGTGATCTCTTTTGCTAGGACGGCACAACTGGCATCTTCAAGTTCGATGTTTCCACTAACCATGCCTTCAATATCGAGCTGGAGGCCTGCACGTACCAGAGATTGTACCACGCTTTTCATCTCTTTGGCGTAAGATGGCTTGACAAGCACAAAGCGCAAAGCGCATTCTCGTAGCTCTTCTTCGACGTCGTCAAGGTCATCGTTGTTATCAATATCTTGGGTGGCGTCTATAAAACAACTATGAAATGAAGCGTTGACAATGTCTCCAATGTAACTAGAGTTATGATCTTTCAATACTGTACAAAGGTTTTTTACGATTTCTCCAGGCGCTCCATTTCGTGTCGTCAGCACTTTTGTGTCGATTTCCACCTCGCACTTTAATAGTTGGCGATGCATTCTCACAAGGGAAATGGGAGCTCCATTGGGAGACTCAAATGCTACCCAATATGAGATTGCTGGCAGACGGCCTTTTTCTACCACGGTGTTGATGGTACTTGATGTGGAGGCTTCACCCAAAGTTCGTTGGCTCGACATGATATTATCATCCTCCTCTTCATCAGCACAGTCCTTCTGTTCCGATGTCTTTTTTCCTTCCTTCTTTGTTTGCGTTTCTCGAGATGATATCGCAGAAAAGAAAAATGCTACACCAGGTACATTGCCAAGATGAATGTCACACTCAGAGCGTTTGTCACAAACCAGTTCCCAGGCTCTTCCCATACTTTCTGCATCTCCTTGGACACGCCATACGCATTTGACGGATACTATGCAAAAGCGTCGTTGTACAGCTGGCACTACGTAGCTAATTACTGCATCTTTGATTGCTTTGCTATTCAGCTGTCGTGATGGATGTTGAGCTCTGGGCATTCTTGTTTTTGTTTTCTTTGTTTTGATTTATGAACAGGCCTGCAGGGAATAGTTAGTCTCAAAGTTCTGAAAAGGAATCAAATTGAATCATTAATTACCAGAAGATTATACCGAGAAATTAGCAAATACACGACGAAGCCCACTGTACTTACATCTTCTGCAAATGGATTACACTTCTGCTGCAAAAGGAGACCTTCTCTCTGGAACTACCGAGTTCATATGAACAGTTCAGTCTGAATGCTGTCAGTTCTTATATAGTGTTCCGCTTCCCAGGGATTACGTAATGTTTACGTCATATATATCCACGTGCAGAAAAATGCCAATGGCCATCGAGAGCTGAATCAGTGCTACAATCGCAGTCTAATATGTCTAATGAATCAAAGACGCTCAATGCATGTACATGTATTACTAATACAGTAATACAGTACGCCCTACAGCATAGATAAACTTATTAGGGTAGTCAACATCAGAACTGCAAGTTTGAGATCCGTGGATCCGTCGATACCGTCGATACCGTGAATAAACCACGAGAATCTCACGGACATTCGAAAATCCATGTGCTTAGTCACTGCATTAATCACGGTATCAACGGTATCGACGGATGCACGGATCTTCAACTTGCAGTTCTTCAGGGTGGTAATGTATTTATAAATATAATAAATAGATGAATAGATGAATAAATGAATAGATGAATACATGAATACATGAATAAATGAATAGATGAATAAATGAATAGATGAATAGATGAATAGATGAATAAATGAATAGATGAATAAATGAATAGATGAATAAATGAATAGATGAATAAATGAATAAATGAATAGATGAATAAATGAATAGATGAATGAATGAATAAATGAATAGATGAATAGATGAATAGATGAATAAATGAATAAATGAATAGATGAATAAATGAATAGATGAATAAATGAATAGATGAATAGATGAATAAATGAATAGATGAATAAATGAATAGATGAATAAATGAATAGATGAATAGATGAATAAATGAATAAATGAATAGATGAATAAATGAATAGATGAATGAATGAATAGATGAATAAATGAATAGATGAATAGATGAATAAATGAATAAATGAATAGATGAATAAATGAATAGATGAATAAATGAATAGATGAATAGATGAATAAATGAATAGATGAATAAATGAATAGATGAATAAATGAATAGATGAATAAATGAATAAATGAATAGATGAATGAATGAATAGATGAATGAATGAATAGATGAATAAATGAATAGATGAATAGATGAATGTTTGCCAGTGATATCTAGTCCGTTTTGGATTGATTACTCTCTTTCTTATGCTATTTTGTTCTTGGATCCAGTAAATACAGTGCTTTACTTTGGACAGTTTTATGAACGTTCCTCTTTTGGTGTTCCTTTTTGTTTTATACATGAGCAGTACGCCATGGAACTGCACAATACTTAATGTTTTGATGGCACAAACTTAATGTCCGGCGATCGTTTGAAATACAATTGCAAA
>JAUJYZ010000915.1:5000-12500 GCA_033675265.1 Actinostola sp. cb2023 | reverse complement strand
TATTATTATTATTATTATCATTATCTTCATCATCATCATTATTATTATTATTATTATCATCATCATCATCATCATCATCATCATCATTATTATAATCATCATCATCATCATCATTATTATTATTATTATTATTATTATTATCATCATCTTCATCATCATCATTATTATTATTATTATTTATCATCATCATCATCATCATTATTATTATTATTATTATCATTATCTTCATCATCATCATTATTATTATTATTATTATCATCATCATCATCATCATCATTATTATCATCATCATTATTATTATCATCATCATCATCGTTATTATTATTATTATTATTATCATTATCATCATCATCATCATCATTATTATCATCATCATCACCATTATTATTATCATCATCATCATCATTATTATTATTATTATTATTATCATCATCATCATCGTCATCATTATTATTATTATTATTATTATTATTATTATCATCATCATCATCATCATCATTATTATTATCATCATCATCATTATTAATATTACTATTGTTATCATCATCATCACCATTATTATTATCATCATCATCATCATCATTATTATTATTTGAGAGCACAAACCAGATCTCAATACAGATTCAATCAAAGCGAAATTATTTACTTAAGAACGCTTAGCTATTATTTACATAAGAACAATAGCCCAAGAACCAAGAACAATAACCATTGTATTCAGTCTACTACTTATAATTCTACATTTACATACGTCCATTTGAACTTGAAAATGATGTCATGTTGACATCGAAACGTCGTTCTTTCCCATCGTTAGTCTTTATGTACTCATATACAATATGAGCGGCTCTGTATGTGATTTACAAACTCGAGCCGTAGGCGAGAGTTTGTAAATCCCATACAGATCGGACGCGAATATTGTATATTACTTATCGAATCCAACGATGTATAAGTGGATGTTTTACTATAATTTGGATGATAGGAAACAGTTTGGCCGAGAAAATCCAAGTTAAAGTTTCATTGTTGCTAAATGATAAACAAATAGCGACCAAACTTATTTGGGTCTTGTTAAACGAGTGAGAGGTCTGTAAGAGAGAATCTTGACCGAGGTTTGTAGTCGACGATTCTCCCGTACAGACCGACTAAGCTTAGTTAGGTCTTGTTAACCGAGTGGGAGGTCTGTACGAGAGAATCTTGACCGAGGTCTGTAGCCGACGATTCTCCCGTACAGACCGACTAAGCTTAGTTGGGTCTTGTTAAACCGAGTGGCAGGTCTGTACGAGAGAATCTTGACCGAGGTCTGTAGCCGACGATTCTCCCGTACAGACCGACTAAGCTTAGTTAGGTCTTGTTAACCGAGTGGGAGGTCTATACGAGAGAATCTTGACCGAGGTCTGTAGTCGACGATTCTCCCGTACAGACCGACTAAGCTTAGTTAGGTCTTGTTAACCGAGTGGGAGGTCTGTACGAGAGAATCTTGACCGAGGTCTGTAGTCGACGATTCTCCCGTACAGACCGACTAAGCTTAGTTGGGTCTTGTTAACCGAGTGGCAGGTCTGTACGAGAGAATCTTGACCGAGGTCTGTAGCCGACGATTCTCCCGTACAGACCGACTAAGCTTAGTTAGGTCTTGTTAACCGAGTGGGAGGTCTATACGAGAGAATCTTGACCGAGGTCTGTAGTCGACGATTCTCCCGTACAGACCGACTAAGCTTAGTTAGGTCTTGTTAACCGAGTGGGAGGTCTGTACGAGAGAATCTTGACCGAGGTCTGTAGCCGACGATTCTCCCGTACAGACCGACTAAGCTTAGTTAGGTCTTGTTAACCGAGTGGGAGGTCTATACGAGAGAATCTTGACCGAGGTCTGTAGTCGACGATTCTCCCGTACAGACCGACTAAGCTTAGTTGGGTCTTGTTAACCAAGTGGCAGGTCTGTACGAGAGAATCTTGACCGAGGTCTGTAGCCGACGATTCTCCCGTACAGACCGACTAAGCTTAGTTAGGTCTTGTTAACCGAGTGGGAGGTCTATACGAGAGAATCTTGACCGAGGTCTGTAGTCGACGATTCTCCCGTACAGACCGACTAAGCTTAGTTAGGCCTTGTTAACCGAGTGGGAGGTCTATACGAGAGAATCTTGACCGAGGTCTGTAGTCGACGATTCTCCCGTACAGACCGACTAAGCTTAGTTAGGTCTTGTTAACCGAGTGGGAGGTCTGTACGAGAGAATCTTGACCGAGGTCTGTAGTCGACGATTCTCCCGTACAGACCGACTAAGCTTAGTTAGGTCTTGTTAACCGAGTGGGAGGTCTGTACGAGAGAATCTTGACCGAGCTCTGTAGCCGACGATTCTCCCGTACAGACCGACTAAGCTTAGTCGGTCAGACTTGAAAACTTGAAAACCTTGATTTGAACTGCTTTTGGCTGGTGATCCGAAAAAGCGAGAAAATTATATACAACGATTGCACAATCTGTGATGATATTGAGCAAAAGCTCGTTCAGAGAGGGTCATTATTTTCCGCCTTTTTCGTAGGTAATTTGCGCGATTTATTCTGTGTTTTAGACCAGAAAATATTACTTTATTGGCTTTTTTGTCACTTACATTTAGCAGGAAATTCGCTAATCTTGACGACAAACGCTTCAAGGGCCTTGCAATAACAGTGGGCCGCCGCCACCTTTGTTGTCAAATTATGGGCGCATCCAGATCTCGTCAATGGATGGAAAGACTAAAATATTTGTTTATCTTCCCAGTAAACTGCGACACTCTTGAGCTTTTCTTTTTCATAGCTTTTGAGATATACACGTGATAGAGATTCTGATTCTTGAATTTACTGATTCACCCAGTGGTTTGACAATCTTCCATGTAAAAATGTTTTGATTTTCGCGATCGTTTCTTGTCCATTTCAGCCGTGGGAACGGTCCATTCTGATTGGTTGATGTAAGCTACGCTTCGCTCCGACGGCAAATAACATAGCTCGTTCTTGACTAAAGAAGCTTCTAGAGAGTGAAGAATTACAATTTATCACATATTGTAACAGTAGAGTTCGTTTCGCAAAAGATCCGTATCGCATCGTTTCGCATCGTTTCATTTCGCCTAGTATCGCATCGTTTTCGCAAAAGATCATAAGTAAGCCCAACTAAGGGCTACCCTGCTAGCAGAGGTCTTTTCCTGTAGAAGTCGGAAGAGGAAGAAGAATTTTCTCCTTAACTTCTTTCTTTTGAAGACTTTAGCCCAGATAAAAAATTCCCTCTGCTCGCAGGGTAAAAACTAAGGCAGGTGCCATCTTACTGGGCTTCCTGTGGTTTACACGGAAGAAATAGCATAACATTTGTCGTGAACTGGTCAAAGTAAGTGTCTGTGCATAAACGGCTTTATCGGCAGCCTCTCAATGGGATCGGAGGTAAACTTTGAAAATGGCTAAGAAATTGACTTATTGCGGACGATTACTGTTGTTTGACATTTTTACGGTAAGATTTTAAGATGTATTTTATATTATATATTTGGCTATTATCCTTACTTTATCCATTACCCTTATTACTTGTTTTAAACAATTTTCTATGTGGCTAAATTTGGCTGTTACTCGTTTTGCCATTAGTTCATTACTCGCTATTGAAAATTTCTATGTGGCGAAATTTTTGGCTGTTACTCGTTTTCTCGTTACTCTGTTACTCGTTACTCATTACTCCGTTACTCGTTTTAGTAACACCCGAGTACTAGGACTCGATCGACTACTTATGATTTACACAGTGGCAATCCGTGCAGCGACTTAGGTACCTCGCTGCTAGCAGAGTTTCCTCTTCGGTTTAATCTTTTTGCTGTATAGGCTTTTGCTTCTGTTTCTTGCCTTGGATCGTCCGAGAGTAAACTCTGCCAGGATTCGCCACATTTCTCGTTGAGCATGCGCGACGGTTACGTCATGGGTTGCGTAGCGACGACAATGCATAGTTTGACTAACGGTAATCAATAAAGTCTTTTTTTTTACAATACTTTATTCCTAGATTTGTACATTCTTCTATTTGGTCAGCAATTAATAAGTTCAGAGGAATCATATACGATAGCTAGAGGATTGCCAGTTGGGAAACGATGTCCAATGATCTGCGATGTTTATTCGAACCGCCGTATAAACTGGTAAACATTCCAACACACATTCCCACCTTGATTGCCAGTTCTTGATGTATTGACAGCCTCTCTAATATTCCTCTACGTGAAGCAACAGCTCCATCTGAAAATAACATTCGAATCATGGGACGTAACGCGCATATTTGTTTGGTAAACGAAGGCTCAATATTCTAACCAGCGGCAGTTCATTAGACTCTGCGTACGCATACCGTGGGCTCATTTATAGCCAGCTGAAACATGTTTATTTTATGCGTGCGCCTGTAAACCGGTTTAAACCAGTTTCTATCATCCAAGAATTTGGAAGAAACCGTCGCGCATGCTCAACGAGAAATGTGGCGAATCCTGGCAGAGTTTACTCTCGGACGATCAAGAAACAGAAGCAAAAGACTATACAGCAAAAGATAAATACAAAACCATTGACCAAAGAGGAAACTCTGCTAGCAGGGTACGACTTAGGACACAACAGAGCTGAAAGACTAATAAAATAACATTGCCTTCCCCTCGATATGTTGCTAACTAAAGCGATCGTCAACAATAAATGAAGATCTTTACATACTGATTCCATCGAAGAATCGGATTTAAAGTACGAGCAAAAGGCTTCGCATCCTGACTCGAAAACACGAGATCACGAGTCACAAATGCCCAAATGAACGACGGAACGTATGATATATGACGTCAGGGCAAAAGTCACGTGAAAAAACAAAACATCCAAATCCACTGAAAAAACACAAATCGAGAATCGAGCTGGTATCTGAGACACATGGAAGCCCAACCAAAGATTAGTGTTGCTCCCAGTTCGCTCGCTGGGCTCGCTCACTAGCTGGTCGCAATAAGGTAAATAACACGAAAAGAATGTAGTTTACAATGGAGCTAAGGTCCTAGGAGAATACAAAATAGTGTCACGTAAAACAGTTTAGCACGGATAGAGTCACTCTGAGTATTTAAATTAGGCTGAATGTCTTTGATTTGATAACATTTCATAGATTAAGCAGTCAAAATTTAGTCTTGCATTTCCTAAGGACTGTAAATAAATGATCGACTGGTGGTAGATTTGTCCATGTCGTGCTTTGTGCTAATATAATTTACTATTATTATTATTATATTACTAGACTATTATTATTATTATTATTACTAACTATTATTATTATTATCACTACTACTACTAATTATTATTATTTATTATTACTATTGTTATTATTATTATTATCACTACTACTATTATTATATTTTAGTATTAATTACTATTGTTATTATATTATTGTTATTATTATTATTATTGTTTATTATTTATTATTATTATTTACTATTAGAATAATTACTATAATATACTAATAACTTATTTTGTAAATAAGGATTTTTATCTATTTTATCTATCTCCTTATTTGTAATTTGTTTTGAGAATAAAGTTATGCATTATCAAATAATATACTATTATTATTAATTATTTACCATTATAATAATAATAATTAATAATATATATTATTCATTTATAATATTATTAATTAATAATAATAATAATTATTATTATTATTAGTTTATTATTATCACTACTACTTACTTACTATTATTATTATTGCTATTGTTTATTATTATTTTATCACTACTATACTATTATTATTATCACTACTAACTACTATTATTATTATATTATAATATTATTATTATTATTATTTCCAACTACGGCAAATGGCGGGCAACGAAAAAGTTCGCAAGCATTGATGGTCGATTATGTGTGACGTAACATGAACTTTCTCTTTTACCTTTTTCGGGATCAAATGTCCTTCACAGCTTTCTCCAATTCACTTTTAGAAAGCTCCCATTCCCAATTTCCTTGAATATCTTGGACATATGTTTAGTCCTTTTTTTCCAAATGTGAATGGGAGCATCTTTTCAATTGTTGCTAAATGAGAAACAAATAGCGGACCAAACTTATTTTGGGTTTTGTTAACCGAGTGGGAGGTTTATACCGAGATAATCTTGACCGAGGTCTTGTAATCGACGATTCTCCCGTACAGACCGACTAAGCTTAGTTGGGTCTTGTTAACCGAGTGGCAGGTCCACCCTATACGAGATAATCTTGACCGAGGTCTGTAGTCGACGATTCTCCCGTACAGACCGACTAAGCTTAGTTGGGTCTTGTTAACCGAGTGGCAGGTCTATACGAGATAATCTTGACCCGAGGTCCCTGTAGTCGACGATTTTCTCCCCGTACAGACCGACTAAGCTTAGTTAGGGATATTGTTAATCCGAGTGGGAAGTCTGTACGAGATAAATCTTGACCGAGGTCTGTAGTCGGACGATTCTCCCCGTACAGACGCGACTAAGCTTAGTTATGTAGGCAGGTCCCTACGAGAGAATCCCCCGAGGTCTGTAGTCGACGATTCTCCCGTACAGACCGACTTAAGCTTAGTCGGTCCAGACTTGAAAACTTGAAAACCTTGGATTTTTTCAAACTGATTTTGGCTGGTGATCCGAGGCCGAGGCTGTTTTTTGGATGAATTGGGAAAACTGATTTTGCAAGCTTGTAAGTAGGCATTCAAATGGTTGTATGTCAAAATCCAACCAATGAAAAGCGTCACTGAGATTTTTGTTTACACATTTCATCAACCAATGAAAAAGCGCGCCCGCATGTAAAAAATTATATTACAACGATTGCCACAATCTGGGATGATATTGAGCAAAAGCTCGTTCAGAGAGGTCATTATTTTCCCGCCTTTTTCGTAGGTAGATTTGCGCGATTTATCCTGTGTGTTTTTTTTTTGTGGTAAAAGTGTTTTTTGATGAAAAGCATAGTCGAAGTTATAGAGTCGTTTTCCGAGTGGGAAGTAGTATACGGTAACGGTTCGTGCCGTACCGTGACCGTATCGCGCCATCACATGCCGTATCCAAGCATTCTTTTTGTTGAGCGATGATTTTGCGCGCTTTGATTGGTTGAATACAATGTCTTCGATTCCCGTACCGTGACCGTAAACTCCCGCTGCCGTAGGTTTCCCACTCATACTGTTCGTAACGACTCCTAAGTGCGCGCGCTACTGTACTGTCGCAATCATCACACCATCGAGCGCGCAACTGGGTTTGTTACTCGGGCCCCTTCCGAAGGAAGCCCCGAGTTATAAAATGGGTTTTTTGTTAGTAGTAGTAGTCGTTTTGTTCGGTCAAAGAAATGAGAAAGCATGCGACGTAATTTAATCGTAATCGAGTTTCAAGATTTACGCAGTCAGCAGATAAGAAAAAAACAAACGACACACAGGACCTCAAGTAGATTAATGAATCTTAGTTTTTTGAAAGCAACATGTCGTTTTTAATAACCCGTTACTGAGCGGCTTTCGTATTATGTCTCTGAAGCTAAAGAGCAAGGGGTTGATTTTTTCAGTAGATTTTGTTTTGA